>CATIWC010002136.1:107500-248165 GCA_948472305.1 Vicia faba
TACAAACCCTAGGTCTATCATGGCATAATTGAAAGCTTTTAAATGTGGAAATTTAAATTCTAAGCTATTACAACAATGATTATGGGGATGGGGGTACAAGTTTGAATTTGGGGATATTTAACAAGGAAATAAAATCTAAGTTATTACAACCATATCGAAAGTATAGGATACAAATATTTAATTGTACAATATTTAAATAAATACAATAAATAAATATCAAAATGCAATGTATTATGCAAAAAAGGATTTTTTATGCATGTAAAAAGGTTTTCATGTTTGAATAAACAAAATAAAAAAAGGTCATTTTTTATTATTTTTATGGTTTAGGGCAAAACCCTAATTTCTTAAATAAATAGTAATATTTATTAAGTGTATACAATATAAATTAATTTTATACAAAAAATAAAAAGTATATTGTAAAAAAGTATTTTTGATGTCAAATATCAAATAAAAATAAAAATGTATTATTTCTATGTTTTTGTCCTAAAGATTTAATAAAATATACAAGTATTTATATATTATATATATTAAATATGCTAAATATGTACAAAAATAAAATATTAATTATTTACAAAAATGTGTATTTTAGAAAATGTTTTCAAAATGTAAATAAAAAATAATAACTAAAAAATAAATATTTTTGTATTATTTTTTAGGGTTTTAATAAATGAAAAGATTTATATTATTTACATATATGTGATTAAAAGGTAAATAAATGCCAAATAAATGCAAAAGATGTGGAAAAAATATTTTTGTTAATTTTTATATTTGAGCAAAAAAATATAAAGTCAGAATAAAAAAGAAAAATGCAAAAATGTCAAATATTTAACCAAATGGGCCAGGGGGGGTGCAAAACTAAGAAAAAGGTGCAAAAAGTGAAACTGACTCAGGCCCATCCCAAGACAACACCTTCTTCAACCTCCAGCATCTGTTTCAGCTTGAATCGTATACAGCAATGTGGCCAACTTCAATGGAGTTTGAGCTTCTGTATAGCTTGCCTGAAGTCCAAGGAAGCTTCTCCAACACCTAGCTTGCTTTGAATCACTCTGAATCGTGCTATGGAAGTTCACTTGCAAAAATGAAAAATGAAAATGGCAACTGAGGTTAGGGGAGTTACAAATTGTGTTTAGGGCTTGGTATAGTTTCAGTGGATGATATGGAATGTGTTTGAACTCCTTTTGGACAAAACGCACGACAGGAATGGATTGTGGAACTCAAGTTGCAGGGTATGCCCTGTTTCTGCAGCAAGAGGGTGTTTTGATGTATGATGAGGTTTGAGAGGTGGTTGAATCGTGTCTTAGGTCTGTTTTGGTGTATGGAAGATGTGTACAAAGTTTGCTTGAGCTTTTGTTTACAGGAATCAAAGATGGTATATGTTTTGCCAAGTTTCTTCTACTATAAGCAAGAAAGTGCAAGTTGTGATATAGGCCTGTGCAATACTCTCAAGCATGCTGCAGCATTTTCTCTTGATCAGTGGGATTTGTGTACCAAGCTTTGCCTCAAATATATGGCCTGTACCTCAAGGATTTGGAACTTGACATAAAGTGTTACTTTTCCAAAATGGCAAATTAGCTTTTTCCAAATAAGGATTAATTCTATGTGTAATGCCCAAATGGATGAAATAATGTCTTAACACAATGGTTAGGCATTAAATTAAGAAGTGTAAAACTGGTTTTGAGGCCTGCAAGCTAACATTGTACAAGCTGATTTGAAAATGCAAGTTGTGATGAACATGCCTTGGCCATGAACAAAAGTGAGTTTTGGCCAACTTTGCAAATTCGATTCTCTCTAACCACAAGGGTGTTTGAGAAGTTCTTGGACAATTTGGAAAGCTTGGAATGTGTACTACAATCCATCTTTGTAATGCAAATTAAAACTCCAAGTGGAACCATGTGAAAAATGGCCAAGAAGTTGGACAAAAATCCTGCCTAGAATAGGGCAAAATTTCTCTAAGTTAAAAATGTTTTGCACCCTTGTTCCAAAACTCATAACTTGAGATACAAGCTTCCTTTGAGAGAACTATGTGAATTAAAGTTGTAGATTTTGCAATGTACTACAACTTTCATGTTTCAAGTTTTGTTTGAATCCATTTGCATCTTGGTGAAAAAATGGGACAAAGTTAGAAAAAAATAAGGAAGTTTCATAACTTAGAAAAATTCTAAGTTATGAAATTTTCTCATTTTAAACCCTAATTTGCAATTTTGGATTTCTTGATGAACAAGTTTCATAATTTGACATGTCTTGATGAAAAATGAATCTTGGCACTTGATTTTGACCAAAAAGTCAAAGTTTGACTTTTCAGTATACAGTCAAATTTTGATCAGTTGACTGAAAAATTCATCTGTCAATCCTATGCATTTGAGATCTTTTGAACTTGTTGAATGGGTCAAGACAATTCCATTGAGTCCTTGAGTCCATGTGTGAGCTTGATTTGCCATTGGTTAGGTCAAACAGTCAAAAATTGCCTTTATGCAGTCAAAATCCTAAAAATGACTATTTTGCCCTTTTGGTGATCTGATCAAATTTCTTGTGGAATTGTGATCCAAACTTGACCAAATGGTTCATGTGAGTTCATTATGTTGATGTGGGTCAAAATTCATGAGGTTTGACTGTCAATTGGCCACAGTTGACTTTTTCCCCAATACAGCTGATTTCTAGGTCAACTGTCCAATTGACTGGGCAAAGATTGGAATCAAGGCTTGAAAGTTGGTATGGATAAACTTGTAAGTCCAACATGAAGCATGAAAGTCACTTTGGGCATTTTAGGCCAAAACATCCTTGTGCAAACTCAAACCCTAATTTGGGTCAACAGTGCAAGGAGGGGCCTTGAGCAGAGCAAACCCTGACTTGATCTTGAGCTCCAAGAGTCTTGTGATGAGAAAATATTAATGAAATGAGAGGGAAAATTTTGGGGTACAACAGTTTCTCCTGTTCAATCTTCTTGCACCTGAAGAGTTAGATTGGCAAGTTTGCCTTTCGCGTCTCGAAGGTAAAAGGAGATTGGACACTAGAGTGCCCAGAAAATTTGCACTCGTCAAAACATGGATGCGAGAATGGGCTTAAAGATGCCATTTGGAGATGGGCTTAAAGATGCCATCTGGAGATGTGACAAAATCTTGTCAGGGGATGGGCTTAAAGATGCCATCTGGAATGTATGTTGTAGGTGAAAGAAATGAGTATCAGAAAGGTATCCATGTTTGGAACATCTCTGAGCTGGGGGTCTGAATAAGCAATAGATTGACATTCGTACTTGGAAGCATCCGTAAACTGTTTTCAAAAGTTGAATCTGAACAAGCGATAGATTAACATCCGTATCTGGAGAATCCGTAAACTGTTTTCAAAAGTCTGAGCTTATCAATCTTATCCTAAAAAGGGTAAAATATTAGCTGAAACACAAAGTTATGTTGCATGAAATGTATGATGCAATGTATGTTATATCAATGTTTATGATATGAATGTAATGAATGCGCATGTAAGCTGATGAGCTGTCTTGCTGAGGAAGACGGATCCTTGATAATGAAATCTTTGACTGCTGCCGGGGAAAGTAAATCCTTGACTGCTGTAGGGGATTGAAAATCCCTTGATCGTTGAAAATGAGAAGTCCTGGGACCGCTGTTGGGGAATCAGGAGCTTGGGTTGTATGCCAATCTACTAGGGATTCCAGGACGAGAGTCTTCATTCTGTTAAAGGTCAGAAATTGGGAGCATACCAATCTTCTGAGGTTTCAAGGATGAGAATCTTCATTCTGTTAACGATTAACTGTTATTTGGTCGATCTCCAGGCTTTCACAGAAACTTGCATTGCTATCTGGTCGTAATCCAAGCTTCACAATAACTTGTTGAGCTGTTATCCGGTCAAATCCGGGCTTCATGGATTGTGTTAAAGATATACCACTATCTGGTCGACTCCAGGCTTCGTAGTATTCTTGGCTGCTGTATGGTCGTAATCCAGGCTTCACAAAAACTTGTATTGCTATCTTGTCATAATTCAGGCTTCACAATAACTTGCTAAGCTGTTATCCGGTCAAATCCGGGCTTCACGGCTTGTGTTAAAGATATACCACAATCTGGTCGACTCCAGGCTTCGTAGTATTCTTGGCTGCTGTCTGGTCGTAATCCAGGCTTCACAGAAACTTGTATTGCTATCTGGTCATAATCCAGGCTTCACAATAACTTGCTAAGCTGTTATCCGGTCAAATCCGGGCTTCACGGCTTGTGTTAAAGATATACCACTATCTGGTCGACTCCAGGCTTCGTAGTATTCTTGGCTGCTGTCTGGTCGTAATCCAGGCTTCACAGAAACTTGTATTGCTATCTGGTCATAATCCAGGCTTCACAATAACTTGCTAAGCTGTTATCCGGTCAAATCCGGGCTTCACGGCTTGTTGGGGATTAAACTATTATTCGGTCGAATCCGGGCTTCATAGCTTGCTTTTAGGAGATACCACTATCTGGTCATAATCCAGGCTTCGCGGTAGTCTAATATTGTTATCCGATCGTAATCCGGGCTTCACAATATGCTGTAGAGATCAAGATACTATCTGGTCAAATCTGGGCTTCATAACTTGAATTTTGTGAGAATTTGATCTTTGACGATCGTAACTTCCAACAGGTGATGAAGGAACTTTTGAACGACCGATCAATTTGAAATGTAATTTTGCTTTGGAGAATAAATCCTTGACAAATGTTGGGGAAATAAACCCATAATCGAAGTTGGGGATTGAAATCCTTTGATTACCGAAGGTGAGAAATCCTTGTTGACTGTTGATTGCTTGGGGAACCAGATCTTCAATTGTTGAGGGATCTTAGGACCCCTGCTGGGGATGGAAAATCCTTGGTGACTTGTGGGGAATGAAAATTCTGATGATCTCTACTGGGGAGTTCAGAACCTGGGAGACTCATGCTGGAGGAGTGAGACTGAGAATCTTCAATCTGATGGGAAGTATCTTTGTGGGAGAATGTTCACTAATCTGGTTCCCCTGGGGATTAACAGTTGGAAGTTTTAGCTCCGTTGGGGATTAACAGTTTTGGCTCCACTGGGAATTAACAGTTGGAAGTTTTAGCTCCGCTGGGGATCTGAAACTTACCTCTGAGGGGAATTAAGTTCTGGAAGGCTCTCCAGGCTGGGGAAATCAGCTTTGAGAAAGCTTTTGTTCTACTGAGGATCCTGAATTTTAACTCTGTTTGGGGAATTAAGTTCTGGATTTTAACTTTGTTGAGGAATTTGGAGTTTAATTCCGCTGGGGGTTTTCTTCTGAAAGGGCATCAAGATATCTATTTGTACCTTCATCCTATCAACAATCATCTTTCTTGATTTGTAAGAGAATGATTATGTTCAAATGCATATGCCTATTTAACAAAACATTGGACGTTTCTCAAATAAAACATAAGTGTGAAAAAGAAAAAGAAGACAAAGCAAATTTCTGTATTTGTAAAAGTATTTGTATTAACTTTTTATGAGTATCTTTGTACAAAGGAAACAGGCATCCTAGTAAGAGGATGTTGTCGTAAAAAATTGAAAATTTTATACAAAAGAAAGATGGCTATGTGTAACAATTCCATGGGATTCCCATTCTACTATAGCCTTCACAATTCTGAATATCTTGTCCATTCAATGCTTCGTCCGCCGATGATTGGATTGATCAGAAGCTCGGAGCTTGTTGATGAAGAGATTGTTCTTTAAAGTGATCCGACGAGACATAGTCATACGCTTTAATTCCCTAACTTTTGCCTGGATCGCCCTTTCGGGTTTTCAATCCACCGGGAAACCCTTTTTTGCCCAAGCCGCCCTTTCGGGTTTTCAACTTGCCGGGTGTACAGATTCTTTGTTTTATCCCTAATTTTTGCCTGAACCGCCCTTTCGGGTTTTCGGTTCACCGGGATGCCCATTTTTTCCCAAGTCGCCCTTTCGGGTTTTCGACTTGTCGGGTTATTTTATGCGTAGTATCTTTTGACTATGTCTGCGTTCGCAGGGTGCGGCAAATCATCGCCGTCCATGGTGGTCAGAATCATTGCACCACCAGAAAAGATGCTCTTGATTACAAATGGTCCTTCGTAAGTAGGAGTCCATTTGCCCCTGGGATCACTTTGCGGAAATATGATCCGCTTGACTACAAGATCTCCGAATTGATATACTTGACGTCTGACTTTATTGTTGAAAGCCTTGATCATCCGTTTTTGGTACGTCTGACCATGGCAAACAGCAGTGAGTCGCTTCTCATCGATCAAATTGAGTTGATCAAGTTGGGTCTGAATCCAATCGTCTTCACTCAAACCAGCGTCCTTCATGATCCTTAAAGAAGGAATCTGAACTTCCATGGGTAGGACAGCTTCCATGCCATATACCAAAGAAAATGGGGTTGCCCCTGTTGAAGTACGTGCCGTGGTACGATATCCATGCAGAGCAAACGGTAACATCTCATGCCAGTCCTTGTAGGTAACTGTCATTTTCTGAATGATCTTCTTGATGTTTTTGTTCGCAGCTTCAACAGCACCGTTCATCTTCGGCCGATAGGGAGATGAATTGTGATGATAAATCTTGAACTATTCGCATAGAGCGGTGATCATAGTATTGTTCATATTTGTACCGTTGTCTGTGATGATCCTGTCGGGGACACCGTACCGGCATATGAGGTTCTGCTTGATGAAGTGGGCAACCACATTTTTTGTAACAGAGGCAAAGGAAGCTGCTTCAACCCACTTGGTAAAATAGTCAATAGCGACCAGGATGAAGCGGTGTCCATTGGATGTCGTGGGCTTGATCTCTCCAATCATGTCAATGCCCCATATTGCGAACGGCCAAGGAGCTGTCAGAACGTTGAGAGGAACAGGAGGAATATGAATCTTGTCAGTGTAGACTTGACATTTGTGGAAAGTACGGGAATGTTGATGGCAATAAGCTTCCATGGTAGACCAGTAATAGCCTGCCCTTAGAATCTTCTTAGCCATTGTATGTCCGCTCAAGTGGGTGCCAAATGTGCCACTGTGTATCTCAGTCATGATTAACTCTGCTTCAGCTTTGTCTACACATCGGAGTAAAACACAATCATGGCTACGTTTATAAAGGATGCCATTGCTCAAGAAGAACTTGGCTGCAAATCTCCTTAAGAACTTTTTGTCATTGACGGAAGCTCCTTCGGGATATTCTCTAGTCTGGAGATACCTTTTGATTTCATGGAACCATGGTTGTTCCACTACTTCCTCGGTATTAATCTCATGACAATGTGCAGGTTCATCCATTCGCTCGATGGTGATTTGGGGAGCCTCGTTATCCCAGTTGAGTTTAAACATGGAAGACATTGTAGCCAGAGCATCTGCTAGCTGATTTTCTTCTCGCGGGAAATGCTCGAAAGTAATCTGCTCGAAATGAGGCAGCAATGTCAGAACATGTTCTTTGTATGGGATAAGATTAGGATGTTTGGTATCCCACTCTCCTTTGATTTGACTGATAACCAAAGCCGAGTCCCCAAATACGATCAAAGATTTGATCCCTAAGTCTATAGCAGCCTTGAGACCAAAGATGCAAGCTTCATATTCGGCCATGTTGTTGGTACAGCTGAAACAAAGTCAGGCCGTGAAAGGTGTATGGCAACCTTCCGGGGAAATGAGTACCGCACCGATACCGTTTCCAAGTGCATTTGAAGCACCATCAAAGTACAGGGTCCATCGGGATCCATTTTCAGGTCCGTCATACGGTCCGTTACCTTCAATGTTGTCCAAAGTCATGATGTCCTCGTCCGGGAAGTCGAATCTCATGGATTGATAATCTTCGATAGCTTGATGAGCTAGATGGTCAGCTAGTACACTCCCCTTTATAGATTTTTGGGTAGTATACTGGATGTCATACTCAGTCAGGATCATTTGCCATCTAGCGATTCTTCCAGATAAAGCAGGCTTCTCGAAGATATACTTGATCGGGTCCATTTTGGAAATCAGCAAAGTGGTATGAGTCAACATATACTTCCTTAGTCGGCGAGCAGCCCATACCAAAGCACAGCAAGTTTTCTCGAGCAGTGAGTAGCGAGTCTCACAGTCGGTAAACTTTTTGCTAAGGTAATAAATGGCATGCTCTTTTCGACCAGACTCGTCATGTTGGCCCAGTACGCACCCCATTGAGTTGTCCAAAACAGTCAGATACATGATCAACGACCTTCCTTCGACGGGTGGCATCAGAATAGGAGGTTCCAATAAGTACTCCTTGATCTTATCAAAAGCAACTTGACAATCGTCGTTCCATTCAACTACCTGATCCTTCTTCAATAGTTTGAAAATTAGCTCACAGGTAGACGTCAGATGAGAGATAAACCTGGCGATATAGTTCAAGCGTCCCAAGAATCCTCTAACCTCATTTTCAGTACGGGGGGAAGACATTTCTTGTATAGCCTTTACTTTTGCTGGATCGACCTCAATGCCTTTGTTGCTGACAATAAATCCCAGAAGTTTACCAGACCTAACTCCGAAAGTGCACTTACTTGGATTCAGCCTGAGTTTGTATTCCTTCAACCTGGCAAACAGTTTTTGCAAATGTTCAAGGTGTTCCTCTTCCGTTTGTGACCGAGCTATCATGTCGTCTACGTAAACTTCAATCTCATGATGTATCATATCATGAAACAAATCTACCATGGCGCGTTGATAAGTTGCCCCTGCGTTCTTCAGTCCGAACGGAATCACCTTGTAGCAGAAGGTACCCCATTGTGTAACAAAGGTTGTTTTCTCCATGTCCTCAGGGGCCATTTTAATCTGGTTGTAGCCCGAGAATCCGTCCATGAAAGAAAATACTTTGTGCTGAGCAGTGTCGTCAATCAAGATGTCAATATGTGGCAGCGGAAAATCATCTTTAGGGCTAGCCCTGTTCAAATCCCGGTAATCCACACAAATCCTGACTTTGCCGTCTTTTTTGGGAACGGGCACAATGTTAGCAACCCATTGCGGATAGGATGTAACAGCCAGAAAGCCATCGTTGAATTGCTTCATTACTTCAGCTTTAATGTTTTCAGACATGTCGGGCCTCATTCGGCGGACTTTTTGCTTGATCGGTGGATAGTCCTCTCTTGTAGGGAGACGGTGAACCACGATATATGTGTCTAACCCCAGCATGTCTTCATAAGACCAGGCAAAGATTTAAACGTATTCATTTAACAGTTGTATTAAGCGCTCCTTGACACTTGGTTCCAGATTGGCACCCACCTGTACTTCTTTCCTGTCTTCCTCTGTTCCTAAGTTGACAGTTTCCAACAACTCTTCATGAGGTAAGATGGCCCTCTCTTCTTGTTGTAGAAGTCTGGCTAGCTCTCCTGGTACTTCACAATCTTCGTCATCTTCGTATTCAGCCTGATTGACCAAATCTTCAGAGTTATTGAAGGACACAACATAATAGTCACCCATGGAATCTGGAGTGGATGGGTACCTGCATTTGTGAGTGTGGGTGTGTGTAAGGGATAACCATCCTTAAACAAGCAAAAATGCAAAAGGAAAGAAAATGAACACAGCAGTTTATAAATGAAAAACGTCCAATGATTCATTAAACATGGCATATGATTATGAAGGAAAATCAAGCCCTTACAAATGGACCTACATGCCCCGGGCAAGGCATGAGGTGAAAAATAGTGTGCAGATTGTTTTAGTAATTATTACAGACCAACAGGAAATGTTCGAAAGATAAATTACTGATTGATGAAAGTAATGGGAACGAAGTCTTTCGCCTCCCAGTTGTGCAGTCCCCCTTCAATGGTTGGAAAGATCCAGTCTTCAAAGTTACCCTCTTCGTCTTCGTCTTCTAAAGCGTTGATTCCATGAGGAGAAATCTTGATGGGTGTCTTTTCAATTTTGGAGCGACGCATAGCCTTTTGCCCCGCAGTGGTGAACCCCAACCCAAACTTGTCTGTCTTGTGGGGAAAGTCAGGCAACTGTCCCCATGTTGAGCTCTTCCCCTCCTTTATTGCAGCCTTTGCGTCTTTCAGAGATGCCATCCTGGCCACCTGCTTGGGTGCCTCAGCTACTGCCTTTGCTACTGCCACCTCGGAAGAAACCTCCTCAAAGTGTTGAAAGGGTGTTTCGATGAATTCGCCATCCACTTCCACATACCGAAAGGAATTCAGATGACTGATCATGTACTCCTCCTCACCGTGTACAATTATGATTTTTCCCTTAACAGGGTATTTCAGCATCTGATGTAGAGAAGAAGTGACTGCCCCAGCATTATGAATCCACGGCCTTTCTAGCAAGCAAGAGTAGTATGGGCGGATGTCCATTACATAGAATGTGGAGTGGAACACCTCAGTGCCTACCTTGACGGGAATGTCGACCTCCCCATGCACCATTCTTTTAGACCCGTCAAAGGCCCTGACAATGATATTACTTGGTTTCAGCTCCAAGCCTTCACAATCCAACCGGTCCAGAGCCTTCTTAGGCAGCACATTTAGAGAAGAACCAGTATCGACCAAGACATGGGCGAGAGTGGTTCCTCGGCATTCAACTGACACATGCAGTGTGTTGCACCCCAAAATTTGCCCTCCCATATTCTTCAAGAAATTGCCAAGTCAAGCTGCAAAATTCCCCAAGGGTTACACAGTGCAAAGGCCTCCTAAGCAGTCAAAATTAGGGTTTGTATTCTGGTCAAGAAAATGAAGTTTTCAAAAGTCCAATCAAGTCTCACAACCCAACAAATATGGTCAAGCATCCTCATATCAAGTTTCAAGGCATTCAGCTCAAAATTGCACAGTCAAAACCCTAAATTGCACTACAGTCAACTGTAGGGGCAAAATGGTCATTTGACAGTCAGAAGTTCAAATTTTTGGTCAACATATCATTTTGAAGCCACAAACATCATTTGATCAATGCTTGATCATGATTCTCAAAGTTTGGCTCAGAAATCATCAAGATGCAAAAGTTTCCTTATTTGGACAGTTGAAAAAGTCAACTGAAATTGACCAGGGCATAACTTTCACATGGATTATCAGAAAAATTCCATCCAAAGCTCATTTTGAAGAGAAAGACATTTCCTACAATTCATCTTCATACTTCAAGTCCAAGAAATGCTCTCACAAAAAGTTATCAATTTCAACATTATAGGTCATTTTCAAAAGTCAACAAAGAGGGACTTTAAGTCAAAGGCCATAACTTGCGATTGGTAAATCAAAATGACATGGGACCAAAGACATTGGTTAGAGGACTCAAATACCTTTCCAAAATGTCCACGAACATGAGAAAAGCTTAAAAATTGAGAAAGTTATGCCTTGTGGAAGTTGGGAAATTTTTGGATATTTTGAAAAGTCAACATTGATTCAAATGACCTAAAATTGCTAATGGGCCCATTTTTCCTCCACAAATCATCATCCATGGCATGTGCACGACCACTTGGCCCAAAGGGAAGTATTTTCTCATTTTTTATTTATTTATTTGAATTTTTATTTATATTAATTCATTTAAATCAAATTAAATATGTGAAAATTTTTTAACTTAACCTAACAAATCTTTTTGTGCATGTTCTATTCTCAATAATTCGTGCCTAGCCAAATAAGGAAAGATTTGGATTGATTAGATCATAATTGATACAAAAATGCATGGAAAAGATTGAAAAAACAAAGTTTGAAAATCAAATCTTCAAAACCATGATTGCAAGAGATTTTGAGCAAGTTTCTTTGACCTAATGCATTCAGTACATAAACCAAAAGAAAAACCTAATGCTCACACACACTGAGCTGCGCCCAAAAGCCATTATCAAGCTTGGAAAATTTTGTCTAAAACTCAATTCTGAAAACAGCTTTGCAGGCTAATTCAAGGCACGAAACCTATTCCATTAGCTTCCTCAAGCATCACTGAACGATTTCCAATCAATATCATTCCTCAAAGCTTAAAGAATTGGTATATTGAACCGGACCTGTGCACGAAAAATTTCAGAATCGTGCATCTCATTCCATGCATTCTTTGAGAATTTTAAAGTTTGATTCATGTTAATTACTTTGTTCTGAAGCTAACCCAATGTTTTGATTGAATTATTATGCATTGTGTACGATTTCACCATGGTTAATTTCTAGGGTTCACAGGATTCCAAATTGGGGCTTTTCACCCAAGGAAAAATTGAGACTTATGACCACCATCATTCAAACCAGCTCGCTTGGACGAAAATAATGGCATGCTCGCGCTGAATTTATATGCCAAGGGGACCTATTCGCTATTTTCTCAAAACATACCTAAGAGAACATATAAAAAACCGTGGCTTATTCTGTTTGTGTTTCAGGAACAAAGAGGACGATGATATCGTGGCATAAGCGGATTGGTGAATTTGAAAACTCGCGCGCGAAGATTCATTAACGTTGTTGCTTCTTTTATAATATTTGTTGTTGGTTTAATATTAATAACGCGTTAGTTGGTACAGTTGGTAAGCGAGAGCGTTGGCAATGTATATGACCTGGGTTCGAGCCCCAGGTCTGCATGTTTTCAATATTATTTTGCCCTTAACATTCACGTGCAGGTTCAATCCCAAAGTCCATGATACACCTTCAGAATCCAGCGTACACGCGTCCTGGGATATCAAATCAAAGGTTCAGATCTAAAGAACACCTTGCACCCTGGTCAACACTGCTATACGCTGCTTGGAAAAGTCAAATGGACCCAGATTAATGGGCCTGAATCATCAAGAAAGAACCTCCCATTTGGGGTCTGAACCCCCTAGGTTTGCCATATTTTATTTATTTAACTCTATTTCTTTTAATAATTGTTTTGTTCAATTTAATTTAATATTTTCACAAAATATAAAAAACATCATAAAAATAAAAAAAAATAGAAAAAATAATAAAATATTTTGTTTTAATATTTTCTTAAATAAACTTGCATGTAATTGAATGTAGTTTTAAATTAGGTTTGAAATTTTAATTCTTTTAATAAAAAATATAAAAAAACATAGAATTAGGTTTAATTAATGTTTTTATTCCTTTTTAATTTTTCTTTTTTATAATAATATTATTTATTTTATTTATTTTTATAATTAAATTTGTATATAAAAATTAGGTTTAATTTAGGTTAAATTCTAATGTTTTCTTAAAAAATTAAAATAAAATAGAATTAGGGTTAGCGTTTAATTCCAATTAATTTTTTTTTCTATTAAATCATAAAACACTAAAAAACACAAAAAAAAAAAAGCAAAGTCCTGCTTTCTTTTAATTTTAATTAATTCCTCATTAATTTAATTTTGCAAAAGGGTCCAACGCCCACGTTCTTAATTTTTATTCTAATTCGCATATTTATTTCATTTTGCTTAAATAATTATGTACCTCTCCCGAAGCCATGTGAATTACTTCTCGCACTTTTAATTTCTTTATTTTCCGTCAAATCGGGTCCTGGTTAATTTTGGCGATGTGGACCCGCGCCATTTGTAATAGCTTAGAATTTATCTTCCTCGCAACTTTTTAACTGTTAACAAATGGCATGAAAGAATGTATGGACAAAAATAAAAACAAGCGTAGAACACCAATAACATGACAAGATAAATGCAAATGAAAACGACACACAAATCGCACACACCACCCCTAGGGTACGCCTCACTGTTGCCTTGCCTCGAAAGGTGATCGTCGAGTAGAGGATGTCTTAGTAAGTCCTCATGATCCGGGAACCTGGCATGAGGGTAGCTTCTAAGGTGTCTTCCCATTGCTCTGGTGATCACCATGTCCCGAACCTCGAATTGACCCGAACACCTCCAACGGTGGTGCTACCTACCTCTCAATGGTGGGATGGCACTACTTTAAAGGACATCTACACAGACGAATTCCTTAGGGTAGGTAGACGACTCTAGATACTTGCTCTAATTTCAAAACAAATTCAAAAATACTTTTCACACCGACACATTTTCAAAAAGCTTTCGAAAGCAATTTTTCAAACACTCTTGAGGACCGATACAAGAGTCGAACTGGAATTTTCAAAGAAACTTTTTAAAACCCACATTGAAAAGCAAACAAACCATTTTTGAAAACACAATGAGCAAGTATCTAAGAGCCCATGGATAACCATGGATAGAAAGGGTGCTAACACCTTCCCTTTCTATAACCTACCTCCCGAACCGAGAGCAATCTCTTTAAGGAATTTTTCTGTGCTTTTGTCCTTTCCATTTGGAGAAAATAAAAGACGGTGGCGACTCTTGCTTCCGTGACATTTCGCGAACCAGCGTTAAACAGTCAGTTCCAGATCCACCGATCACAGAACTGGCGACTCTGCTGGGGATCCTTTATAAAGTGAGGTGTACCTTAGGGCTTAGTTCATAACTGTGTTTTCAATTGTATTGACTTGCTTGCTTTACTATTGTGGGTTGCATGGGAGTTACATAGATCCTAACCCGGATCTGGGGATACCCCGTTTAGGTAGCATAAGTTGTGAGGGACCTGTCCGGCGTATACCGACATGGGTGAAGCAGTGGCTACGTTGGTGTGGCGCCTTGGTCTGTACCGATATCCCTCGTGTTGAAACGGGGAGAATATGGGTCTTTCAAGGAGTCATTAAGCACCAACAGACCTTAGAACCTTAAATGACCCAACTTGGCCATTAGAACAGTAGCAGTATGCTACGCCCATTGAGGCTAAACTCTCGTGATGGTTCTGGCCGCAAGAAAAGATTGCGATGCTGGAGTTATGACCGATTGAGGGTAGTCAATGATATTGGGATCCTCTAAGAACCCGGTTACTTTGATAGGACAGGTATGAACCAACCAACTGAAAGAGGGTAGTACCTAGACCTCATGCTGGCCTAAACTCTAAGGGCTTCTCTTGTGTGACTTGTGTGCCTTCGTACTTGACTATCTGCATGCTTATTATCTGACACCTGAGTGTCTTGCAGGTTTTGGTTCGCAGTCCTTAATTGGGACTCATAACAGGGTTACTTACATTACCCCCATGCATAGCATAACATCATACCATTGCATACATCCTAACCCATTTCAAGGATCTCAAGGGCTTGTGATGCAGGTCATGGTGAACCAACTATCCCAGCAAGGGGCAAAGAGGATTTATTTTCCTCTAGCCAGAGTTGTCAGGGGCTATGACCCACTTGATATGGTGAGCTCCGACTCCTGAAGAAGGTTCCCTAACCAAGGTTGTTTGGAAATCAAAACCAGACATGATGACTAAAGTCAGGGGATATGACCCACTGGATATGGTGAGCCTTCGACCCTTGAAGAAGAGTTCTCAACAACTTGGGTGTCCTTCAATCAAGCTATAAATTCCAATGCTAACAAATTTTCTTGTTTACCCCGCGAGGTCCTTGAAATCATTGCATGCATATCATACATATCATTGCATAACAGGTACCCTTTCTCTGCAGGTTACTTACCTTCTTCGCTGTTTATTTCAGCAGTCTCGTCATGAATCCTGAATCCTCAACCGAGCACACTATCAAGGCCCTCTAGGCTCAGAACGCCCAGTTCCAAGGGCTGATCATGAATTTGACCCAGGGGCAACAAGATCTGAAGGCTCTGCTCTTGAAGAAGGAAAAGAAGAAGAAGAGAACTGTTTTGTTTAGCCCTAGACGCAGATCTAGGAATACACTGCAGGATGAAACTGAGAGGACAACTCCATCTGTGGGGAAAGGCAGTCATCAAGAGGAAAGGGTTCCCAGTCCAGTGGTCTCCGACAATGAGACAGATTTCAAAGACGAACAGTACCCTCCGGCTAAGGGTAGGTACAAACAGTTGGAAGACAGGCTAAGTGCTATGGAGATACAAAAAGTGCCTGGCCTGGACTTCGAGGATCTCGATCTGTCTTCTGGGGTAGTGATCCCGCACAAGTTTAAGGCACCTGCCTTTGCTAAATACGACGGGGCATCCTGTCCTAAATTGCATCTCAGGGCTTACACAAGGAGGATCCAGCCCTATACAGCTGACAAAAACTTATGGATCCATTTCTTCCAAGAGAGTCTTTCAGGGACTCAGCTTGACTGGTTCTATCAACTGAATGGAGCCAACATCCGTACTTGGGAAGACTTAGCCACTGCATTCTACAAGCAGTACCAGTACAATGCCGACCTTGCCCCCACACGTACCCAACTCCAGAGTATGTCGTTGGGGTCAAGTGAAGGTTTCAAGGAATACGCGCAGAGATGGAGAGACCTTGCTGGAAGGGTGCAACCTCCATTAACTGACCGGGAACTCGTTGATATGTTCTTGGGGACCCTATCCGGGCCATTCTTCAACCACCTGATTGGTAATTCATCTGCTGGATTTACCGACCTCATCCTGACCGGCGAAAGAATTGAAGCTGGTATCAAGAGTAGGAAAATTCAAGAGGCCACACCTTCTGATACTCACAAAAAGCCTTACACGGGAAAGAAAGAATCTAATGCTGCATACAGCCAAAAGAGTCGTCGTGACCAACATGCAGGGGCAGTCATGATTTCTGGTTCTGCACCACGCCGCCAACCACAAAAGGGAAACCAGCGAAGGCCGGACGAGCCTAAAAGACAATTCACCAACATTAACATGCCATGGTCACAAGCATTGCAGCACATGTTGAAGATGAACCTGATTGCAGTAATCAACCCTCCTGCAAACCCCAAGACCTCTTCTCCAAGCTACAACCCAGAAGCAAGGTGTGCTTATCATTCTGATAGCCCGGGGCACGATACTGAGGATTGTTGGGCACTAAAGTACAAGATTCAGAACATGATCGATGCCAAAGAGATCGAGTTCGAGCCTGCCAAGACTCCCAACGCGATCACTGCTCCATTGCCAAAACATGGCTAGGGTCGAGAGATTTTTGTTCATTTGAATTCAAGTTGTATTTTTCTTTTCTTGTTCAGATAAACAATTATCATGTTAAACTCTTTTATTTCATGAATGCATTACACATGTCTGTCTTGATATAATTATGTTTACTATGCTTAAAACTGCTTTCATATTTTTGTGACGGTCAACTCTTAATTGAAAATTCTAAGCCTCTTGAGGGAGGATGACGAAAACGATACCACGATCATTACAGTATGCTTTTGAACAGACCCCGCTGATGAGGTACAGGCATTGTTTTAATCCCTAAACACTGGAGTTATAAGGATGATAATCCCTCGTCAACCCCTCTGAGCCAAAGAAGTAGGAGTTTTTATTTTCGAAAATTGAAACCCTTAATCATAACCCGGGGCAGGGTAGTCTTCTCAGTTGATCCAAGTGCACAATGAATGGCACCAAATGAGTTTTTCCAAAAAAACAAAAGACAGTGATGGTTCAGAACAATCATAAAGACATGCAGTCGTTATAAAAAAAAAATCATAAATGAAAAGCCCAAGAAGTCAAAACCTATAAAAGGGACTTATGAAATCGGGGCATCCCGCTGACTGTAATTCCAAAAAGGAAACAGTTCAGGCAAAAAAGGAAAGGGATAACAAAAAAATCAAAAGAAAGGGGTCTCACAAACCCTCAACAAAAACAAAAATGACTGCCTAGTCAGAATAAATCATCAATGTCCGAACCATCACTGGAAAATCAGAGCAAAGACTCAAACAGGGTCTAACGTATGATCAACTGAGTTTAGGTTTGGAGAACATCACGAAGAGCGGGTGGGTACAAATTATTTGAGCCTTTATCCTTTGTTTCTTAAACCGTGAACCAGGCCACGATATAACCCTTAAAAGTCCTAGCTGAAGCATGGGTTAGTTCGAAAGCATACTGTTACGAAGGTATCCTGACTCCTGAAGGTTTGCGGTAAAATCTTGAGTTGACACCGCATTGTATTACAAAAAAATGCATTTTCAAAATATTCAAGACAGACATAGGCTTTTGCATTCTTAAAATAACCTTGTTTGCATATGACTATTTGTTTGAACAACAGGGAAATTCGCACGATAAACACCTTGTGAACAGAAGTACCTCCAATCAAGGGGCACAGTAGGAGCATTGCCCATTATCTGGGGCATGACAAAATACTTCCAACAGGGGCAACTCCCTACATTCTGAGAGCGTGGACATAGTCGGAAAAATACTACGCAAAATCAAAGACCCGCTAGGTTGACACACCTAGGCAAAAATAAGGGCTTCCCGGTGAACCAAAAGGGTTCGGGCAAAATGAAGGGATGAAACGAAAAAACATGTACACCCGGCAAGTCGAAAACCTGAAAGGGCGGCTTGGGCAAAAATGGGTATCCCGGTGGACTGAAAACCCGAAAGGGCGGTCCAGGCAAAAGTTAGGGATCAAAGCGTACGACTATGTCCCGGCATCTCGTCACTTGTCTACCCGAAGATTTGTCAATTACCCCCACAGGTATCCTCTTCCCTCACCTCCGAAGCAGGGGCAATAATGAGTTATCCAGGCGATCCAATTGCTCTGTCAACCAAAGTACAAAGGAAATATCAACATAAGGATGATTACCATCTACCTTTATAAATTCCAGATCGTGGGTTAACATCCGAAACCAAACAGGACAATCATCCACTTAATCAAAATCATGCAACCCTACACCGGTTCCTTCTCAATTTTCAGAAGAAGTTTTTACACAAGCTTATCCAAGTAACCTAACCCCGGTTCCTCCAGAAGTCTTACATGGACCTATTTCAAGATGACCTAACCCCGGTTCATCAAGAAGTTTTTACACAAACTTATCCAAGTAACCTAACCCCGGTTCCTCCAGAAGTCTTACATGGACCTATCTCAAGATGACCTAACCCCGGTTCATCAAGAAGTTTTTACACAAACTTATCCAAGTAACCTAACCCCGGTTCCTCCAGAAGTCTTACATGGACCTATCTCAAGATGACCTTACCTCGGTTCGTCAAGAAGTGTTACACGAACTTATCCTGCGGCAACCTAACCCCGGTTCCCCCCAGAAGTCTTACATGGATTTAGCTCAAGATAGCCTCACCCCGGTTCATCAAGAAGTTTTACATGAACTTACCTCACCAAGCAACCCTACATCGGTTCCCTCTCTTCAAGATGCAGTTTTACATGGACTCGTCACCCAGAAACCCTACACAGGTTCTCCCTTTCCAAGAACGAAGTTTTACACGAACTCATCATCAAAGTAACCCAACCCAGGTTCCTTCTCCATTTCAGATACGGTTTTACACGAGCCCATCAGCAGGCAACCCTACACATGTGCCCTCTTTCAACTTACAAAATTACAGTCCAAAATCTCCCCAGGAGAGTCCAATCTAATTCCCCAGAAATTGGAGTCCATCTCCCCAAGCAGTAAGCTTATCCCCAGTAGATTCTGGAAGCTTATCCTTCGCAGAGCACGAACGCGTCTCCCGGTTTTATTCAAAGAGTTATTTCCTTAACAGGATATAACTGGGTTATCTTCAGCCAAAAGCCACGGAAAGAGCGTCCTCGACGAAGTCTTCTTACCCCAGCGAAGTCCATCAACACTTCCAATACAGCAAAGATATCCCCAACAAATTATTATCAACACTTAGCAAGGCATCCCTCTTCCCACAGAGTATCACTCCCCATCATGGTTGCTAGAGTATCTTTTCTCCCCGCAGAATCTTCCATTTGCCAAGTTTATTACGCAACGGAGTCATCTTCTCCTACCGGTATTCTTGCAGTTATCATCCCCAGCGGAAGCAAAATCTATTCTTCAACATCAGCCTAGGATATGACTTCCCGGCACCCGTCAAGGATTTACTTTCCTAGACAAAAACATACATTCATAAAACATCACATACATCATTATAGCATGCATAGATGCATTATATCATACAAATCTCATTTATGTTGAGAACATCATTGCTTGATCCATATCATGCATTGCATATGACTGACCTTTACCTTTCAGGAAAGATGCAGTTGAAATTCTCAATCATATTTCAAGACCTAGACCGGTTCAGTTAATCGACTCCAAAGATTTCTTATCCAGTCCCAGGCCTTCTCTAGTCCAGCTAAATCGACTCCCAACAGATTTTTCTGATAAAGACTCAATAGAAGTTATCCCAGGTTATAATTTCCTATTGGTTCTCTCTCCGACGGTGCATGAGATTTCCATTTTAGGGTTTTCTTTAAGATTATAATTTCCTATGGTTCCCTCTCCGACGGTGAGTGAGGTGATAATTCCTTTCAGATTATAATTCCAGATGGTTCCTGTGATACAGTGGGAGAACTGACTTGGGTTTTGCGTTTGTATTCGCAAATGTTGCGGTTAGCAAGAGTCGCCACCGACTTTTTATTTTATCCTAAGGAAAGGTTAAAAAGCACAGCAAAAACCTTTTGAGATGTTTTCTTGGGTTCGGGGAGTAGATTATAGAAAGGGAAGGTATTAGCACCCTTTCTATCCATGGTTATCCATGGGCTCTTAGTTACTTGCTTAGATCACTTGCCTTTTGTTTTCAATTTGTTTGAAATGGTGCTTGTGTGTGTGTGTGTGGGTTTGAAAATGTTTTGAAAAGAGGCCCATGTGGTGGCAACCTTTGTAATGATCCATGTGGGGATGTATACAAAGATGTATGTCTTTTGAAAAGGTTTTCATTTGTTTTTGAAAGTTGTTTTGAAAGTGATTTTGAAAGTATAGTGAGGTGTGATTTTGAAATTAGGCAAGTGTTTTGTTTTGCAAGTTTGTTTCAAGTAACTAAGAGGTTATCTACTCCTAAATTTCTCAAAAGACTATTGCTATGTTTTAACCCTTTTAACAAGTTTGTTCCACCATTGTATTTGGTGGACAATCTTGTGTTAGGATGTGAAAGGGACAGGCGCGGGTCATCGTTTAGACCATAATTGCAACGGCGTTAAATGTCTTTGGGCAATTTTCTTGAAGGGACTTGATCATTTGTTTTTGTTTGTTTTTGAAAAGTTTTATCGAGGGACTATGATCATTCAAATTGTTTGCTTTGCCCAAAGAAGTTCAACATACAATATGGCCCAATTATTTGAAGGCAACAAGTGGAATACCCTAGGGGGTGCAAGTGTGATTTGTGTGTCCATTTTCATGCTTGTTTATCTTGTATTAGGTCAAACTATTTTTTTATCGTTTTTTCGCATACAAACCCTAATTCTAACATGTTATCATTAGAAAGCAATAAAGTGCGAAATTTAAATTACTAAGCTATTACAAAACCAAATATGGGAAGGGGGTACAAATGTTCAAATGGAGATATTGACAAGAATTTAAATCTAAATTATTACATCGATTTGAATATTTGCAATATAAATAATGTACAAAAATTAAATAAGAATGCAAGATGCAAAAGAAATGTTTTGTATATGTATGAAAAAATATTATTTATGTAAAAGAGAAAAGAAAATAAAAATATATTATTTTTTTTGAGTATTTTGAATTTAGGGCAAAAACCCTAATTTTAAAAGAAAAAATGTATTATTATCTATTTTAATACAAATATTTATTTATTATTTATAAAAATAAAATAAAATGAAGTATATTATAAAAAAGGTATTTTTGTATCAAATATTAATAAAATGAAAAATTCAAGTATTTTTATATTTTTAACTTAAATATATTGATAAACATATATATATATATTAAATCTTAAATATGTATTATACACAAAACAAATATTTATTTAATAATTTAATAAAATAAATAAAAAGAGTATTTTTTATGTGAAATATTTTTAGAAGGTAAATAAAAAAAAATGTATTTATACTATTTTCCTATTTATTCTAATAATAGTATATATATAATATTTATGTATAAACAAAGGAAATAAACAAATAAATATGCAATAAATACAAAAAATGATTAAAAAAATATTTTTAAAATTTTAATATGCTGAGGAAAAATAAATGAAGTCAACCAAAAAAGAAAAAGTCAAAAAGAGTAAAAAATGAAGCAAATGGGCTCAGGGGGTGTAAACATGGAAATAGGGTGTGAAAAGAAAATAATTCCAGGCCCAGCCCAGACCACTTCTTCTTCAACCTCTGTACAACATCCTTCAAGCAAAACACGCGTTTTTTATCTCTGGATTCCTGGACTTTCAAGTAAAACTCATAACATGAAAAGTGTAGAGCATTAAGAGACGGTTTCAACCATATAAATAACTTGACCTATCTCTCTAAGATGAGGGAGAATTTCTCCTCCCCCAATTTCTGACCTAACTTTTCATCAATGTTCAGACATGAAATTCTCTAAGCACACGAAATATAAATGAAATCTAATCATATGAGCATGTTCAAGGCTATGATTGTGACATGTTTTCTTCACAAACCTAAAGCTAACAATGCCTAATAAGGGAGATAGAACTTCATGAATGTACCTGTTCAGTTGGAATCGAGCTTTACAATGGAGGATGTTTCAGAGTGAAATGATGACTTGTATAGCTTCCTTGAAGTGTAAGGATGCTTTTCCAAGTCCTACTTTGTCTTGAAACTCCCTGAATCGAGCTAGTGAACTCCAACTGCAAAACAGAAATTTAAAAATGGTGAAGTGGCTTGGAGGTGTTACAGGTCAGGTTTCAGGTCATGGTTAGCTTGCATAGGTTGTAAGGAAGGTAGAGGAACAGGTTTGGGCAAGAATGCTTGAAGGGATTGAGAGATAGCACTCAATCTGCAGGGGTTCCCCTGTTTGTGCAGTTTTGTGGTGTTTCTGAGATGGAGAGTGCTTGAGAGGCAAATGGCTCGTGCAAAAGCTTGGTTGGGTAGTTTGGAATGTGTTTGATAGCTTTTGTGTTGTGTCTCTATGCTGAAGAGAGAGTTGTGATAAGTTATGGACTTTTCTTGAACTTGAAGCAAACAAAAGCAAGTTGAGGTTTTAGGTCAGTAGGGGGCCTCCTAATGTGCTGCATAATCTTCTCTTGATCAGAGCAACTTGTCCATAATCTTGTGCCAAAAGGATTTAGCTTGTACCTTCTTGATTTTCAATTGGACATAAAGCTAACCTTTTCAAGAATGGAAAGTTTACTTTATCTAAAAATGGATCAATCTTGTGTACAATGCTTGAACTCATGGAACAACACTTTGGTACAATGAACAAGCATTAAATTAAGGAGTGTAATTTGGTTTAAGGACCTGTAAAGTAGCACAAACTATGCTGAGTTCAAATTTGCAAAGTTATGGATATGGAACTTGGTCATGAACAAAGTGTTTTTTGCTATATTGTGAAATTCGATTCTCTCTAACCATGAGGTTGTTTGAGAAGTTCTTGGACATTTTGGAAAGCTTGGAATGTTTACTACAATCCATCTTTGAAATGCAAATTGAAATTCCAAGTGGAAGGGTATGAAAAATGGCCTTGAAGTGGGGTAGAAAACCTTGTCAAAATAGGTTAAAATTTCACTAAGTTAAAAATGGTTTAGTGCCCTTATTCAAAAAAATGTAACTTGAGATACAAGCTTCAAATGAGAAAACTTTGTGAATCAAAGTTGTAGATTATGCAACAAGATACAACTTTCATGTTTTGACTTTTGTTTGAATCCAAATGGATCTTGGTGAAAAGATGGGGCAAAGTTGGGAAAAAATTAGGGTTTTTCATAACTTAGAAAAATTCTAAGTTATGAAAAATTCCATTTTCAAACCTTAATTTGCATTTTGTGATTTCTTGGTGAACAAGTTTCATGATTTGGCAAGTTTTTGATGAAAAATGAATCTTGACTTTTGATTTTGACCAAAAAGTCAAAGTTTGACTTTTCAGTATACAGTCAAAATTGATCAATTGACTGGGAAATTCAATTGTCAACCTTGTGTACTTGGGATCTTTTGAGCTTGATGAATGTGTCAAGACCATTTCATTGGGTCCTTGAGTCCCTATGTGAACTTGGTTTGCCATTGGCTAGGTCAAACAGTCAAAAATTACCCTTGTGCAGTCAAAACCCTAAAAATGACCATTTTGCCCTTTTGATGATCTGATCAAATTTCTTATGGAATTGTGATCCAAACTTGATCAAATGGTTCATGTGAGTTCATAATGTTGATGTGGATCAAATTTCATGAGGTTTGACTGTCAATTGGCCACAGTTGACTTTTTCCCCAATACAGTTGATTTCTAGGTCAACTGTCCAATTGACTGGACAAAACTTGGAATCAAGACTTGAAACTTGGCATAGGTAAACTTGGGAGTCCAATATGAAGCATGAAAGTCATCTTAGGCATTTTAGGTCAAAACATCCTTGGGCAAACACAAACCCTAATTTGAGTCCACAGTGCAAGGAGAAGTCTTGAGCAGAGGAAACCCTAATTGGATCTTGATCTTCAAGGGTCTTGTGATGAGAAAATGTTGAGGAAATGGGAGGGCAAATTTTGGGGTACAACAGTTGCCCCTGTTCAATCTTCTTGAACTTGAAGAGTTAGATTGGCAAGTTTGCCTTTCGTGACTCGAGGGTAAAAGGAGATTGGACACTAGAGTGCCCGGAAATTTGCACTCGCATGTTGAGGTATCAGCAATGTGATGTCAGGAATGGGCTTACAGATGCCATTTGGAGAGGTGGCGGATAGCGAGATGGGCTTATAGATGCCATCTGGAGATGTGACAGAACTTTGTCGGGAATGGGCTTATAGATGCCATTTGGAAGTGTCGATCGCATAAGAGATTCCTTAGCGAGAACTTGTGTATTCGAGAAAGACGGATGTTTTTCCTGGCTTGTTACAGGTGTTTGATCTTCAGTCTCCTTATGCAGATATGCCCTGGCTAGATACAGGTGTCGAATCTACAATCGGTTGCTCACAGATGTGCCCTGGCTGGATACAGGAATCGAATCTGGAAATAGTCGTTAAAAGACGTGCCCTGGCTGGATACATGAATCGAATCTTCGAACTCTTCAGACGTGCCCTGGCTAGATACAGGAATCGAGTCTGGAAACGTGGTCAACAGATATGCCCTGGCTGGATACAGGAATCGAATCTGGAGATGTTGTAGTTGATAGATGTGCCCTGGCTGGATACAGGAATCGAATCTTCGAACTCTTCAGACGTGCCCTGGCTAGATACAGGAATCGAATCTGGAGATGTTGTAGTTGATAGATGTGCCCTGGATGGATACAGGAATCGAATCTTCGAACTCTTCAGACGTGCCCTGGCTAGATACAGGAATCGAATCTGGAGATGTTGTAGTTGAAGGTAGTTGTTTTTGGGATTGTCTTTTCCTGAAAAGGCAAAAAACATAAGTTGTATGCAATGTCATGATGTATGATATGCACGATGTCATGATGTTCAACATGAGATGCTGTTGTATGCACTTCATCATATATGTAAGCAAGATGTATGAAAATGTGAAATGTTCATGAATGTAATTTCGTCTTAGGAAAATAAATCCTTGACGAACGGTCGGGGAGCTGCTCTGTGGAAGAGGTACTTGGCCGAAGCTCTGATGAGAGGCCTGTTGAGGACTTTAATGATGGATTCCGCTGAGGATAATGATGATAAACTCCGCTGGGGAACACCAAAGATAAAACTCCGCTGGGGAATACTAAAGATAGACTCCTGTCGGGGATTGAAAGAACCTTGCCGAAGGCGATCTTCTGTGGTTTTTAGCTGAGGATAACCCAGTTATAAGTCCTTGTGAGGAAATAACTCTAAATAAAACTCGGGAGAGACGTCCGTACTCTGCAGGGGATAAGCTTCCAGAATCTACTGGGGATGAGCTTTAAGACCTGCCGGGGAATGTTGTGACTTTTTCAGGATTGACGGGGAGTGAACTCTGCTTGAGGAAAGTATTGCTGAATCTTGTTTTACTCTGCGGGGAGTTGAGATGATTCAGCCGCATTCTTCAGTTGAACCTACCTTGGTGCCTTGGTGGACAAAACAACCAGACTGCATTAGACAACTTCAATTGCCCCTGTCTCTGATGTCACCTGTAATAAATCTCTTGTTTCATATGCGGATATTTATGAATCAGCAATTTAATGTCAAATGCATATATCAAAAATGAACATTGGACGTTCTTCGCAAGACAAAACAGAAAAAGGAAAACAATGGTAATTTGTATGGACAAGTGAATTTGTATTGATTTGAACTTTTCCTGTGAATAGGCGTTTTTGTACAAGAGGCTGCCATCCTAGTGAGAGGACGCCGCCAAATAACATAGAGTTTACAATTTGAAAAAGGAAACAAAACAGCTATGTGAACAATCCCACTGGGTTCCAACTCTGCTATCGCCTTTATATCTCCGAACGTCTCATCGCTTTGTTGCCTAGTTGAAGATGAAGCTGATTGGTCAATGCCGAAATCTGGAGTCAGATAGTTGATGCCGAATTCTGGATGCGAAGTGATCCAATGAGACATAATGTTACGCTTTTATCCCTAACTTTTGCCTGGACCGCCCTTTCGGGTTTTCAGTCCACCGGGATACCCATTTTTGCCCAAGCCGCCCTTTCAGGTTTTCGACTTGCCGGGTGTACAGATTTTTATTTATTTCATCCCTTATTTTTTCCCGAACCCTTTTGGTTCGCCGGGAAGCCCTTATTTTTGCCTAGGCATGTCAACCTAACGGGTCCTTTATTTATGCGTAGTATTTTTTCACTATGTCTGCGTTGGCGGGGTGAGGAAGGTCGTCACCATCCATGGTGGTTAGGATCATGGCTCCTCCTGAGAACACACGTTTAACCACAAATGGCCCTTCGTAAGTAGGGGTCCATTTGCCCCGGGGATCACTTTGAGGAAGGATGATGCGTTTGATTACCAGGTCCCCAACTTGATACTCTTGCGGTCTGACTTTCTTGTTAAATGCCCTGATCATCCGTTTCTGATACGTTTGACCATGACAGATAGCAGTGAGCCTCTTTTCGTCAATCAGATTTAATTGATCAAGTCGAGTCTGGATCCAATCATCTTCATTTAAGTCTGCATCCTTCATTATCCGGAGAGAGGGTATCTGGACTTCAATCGGCAAGACTGCCTCCATGCCATAGACCAAAGAGAAGGGAGTTGCCCCGGTTGACGTCCTTGCTGAGGTGCGGTACCCATGAAGAGCGAACGGTAACATCTCGTGCCAATATTTATAGGTCACTGTCATCTTCTGCACAATTTTCTTGATATTCTTATTGGCTGCCTCTACAGCCCCATTCATCTTCGGCCGGTAGGGAGAAGAATTGTGGTGCTGTATCTTGAATTGTTCACAGAGTTCAGTGATTATTTTGTTATTGAGATTGGTACCATTGTCCGTAATGATTCTTTCTGGTACGCCGTACCGACAGATCAGATTATGCCGGATGAAACGTGCCACGACGCTCTTGGTTACCGTGGCGTAGGAAGCTGCCTCAACCCATTTCGTGAAGTAATCGATTGCCACCAAGATGAAGCGATGCCCATTGGATGCCGTTGGTCGGATCTCACCGATCATATCGATGCCCCACATTGCAAAAGGCCAAGGCGCCGTCAGGACATTCAAAGGAACCGGAGGGATATGCACCTTGTCAGCATAGATCTGGCATTTATGACAAGTTCGGGAGTGTTGGTAACAATCGGCTTCCATTGTGGACCAGAAATATCCTGCCCGAAGGATTTTCTTAGCCATGGTGTGTCCACTGGAATGTGTTCCAAATGTACCTTCATGTAGTTCTATCATGATTTTCTCTGCTTCTGCCTTATCCACACAACGTAGCAGAGTCGAATCATGATTCCGTTTGTAGAGAATGCCGTTGCTGAGGAAGAATTTTGCAGCAAACCTCCTCATGAACTTCTTATCATTGACAGATGCACCTTCAGGGTATTCCTGAGCTTCCAAGTACCTCTTCACCTCATGATACCAGGGTTTTTCAATCACCTTCTCAGCCTCCAGCTTACAGCAGTACGCCGGTTCATCCAACTTCCAGATAATGATTCGGGGAGCCTCATTGTCCCATTTAACTTTGAACATTGAAGACATCGTAGCCAGGGCGTCCGCTAGCTGATTCTCCTCTCTAGGGAAGTGCTCAAAAGTTATCTCTTCAAAGTGGGGAAGCAAGGTCGACACATACTCCTTGTAAGGAATAAGATTCGGGTGTTTCGTATCCCACTCGCCTTTGATCTGATTGATCACGAGAGCGGAATCTCCGAAAACACTTAGAAATGTGATCCTTAAGTCGATTGCAGCTTGTAAACCCATGATACATGCCTCATATTCTGCCATATTGTTGGTTCAGCTGAAACATAACCGGGCGGTGAGGGGAGTATGAGTTCCCTTGGGAGATATGATTACAGCGCCGACGCCGTTACCCAAAGCATTGGAGGCTCCATCAAAATGCATAGACCATCGGGATCCTTCCTCAGGTCCTTCATCCGGTCCAGGTACTTCACAGTCAGTTACCACCATGATGTCTTCGTCCGGAAAATCAAAGTTCAATGATTGGTAATCGTCCACAGGTTGGTGTGCCAAATGATCTGCCAGTACACTTCCCTTAATTGCTTTCTGAGTTGTATACTGGATGTCATATTCTGTCAAGATCATTTGCCATCTCGCTATTCTTCCAGACAGAGCGGGCTTTTCAAATATGTACTTGATGGGATCCATCTTTGAAATCAATAAAGTAGTGTGAGTCAGCATATACTGTCTCAGCCGGCGAGCAGCCCATACAAGAGCGCAACAAGTTTTCTCAAGCAGTGAGTAACGAGACTCACAGTCGGTAAACTTTTTGCTCAAGTAATAAATAGCGTGCTCTTTTCGGCCAGACTCGTCATGCTGCCCCAGCACACACCCCATTGAATTGTCAAGTACTGTCAAGTATAGTATCAGAGGTCTTCCTTCCACCGGTGGCATAAGAATGGGTGGCTCTTGGAGATATTCCTTTATCCTTTCGAAGGCAGCCTGACATTCATCGTTCCAGCGTACTACTTGATCTTTCTTCAGTAATTTGAAGATTGGCTCACAAGTAGCAGTTAGATGTGAGATGAATCGGGCAATGTAATTTAGTCGTCCTAGGAAACCTCTGACTTCTTTCTCTGTTTTTGGAGTCGGCATCTCTTGTATGGCTTTTACCTTGGCAGGGTCCACCTGAATACCTTTATCACTTACAATGAAACCTAGCAATTTTCCGGACCTCACCCCAAAGGTGCATTTGTTGGGATTCAATCTCAGCTTGTACAACTTGAGTCGGTCAAACAGCTTCCTCAGATGGTCAAGGTGCTCCTCCTCAGTTTGAGACCTTGCAATCATGTCATCAACGTATACCTCAATCTCATGATGGATCATATCATGAAATAAAGCAACCATGGCACGTTGATAGGTTGCCCCAGCATTTTTCAATCCGAATGGCATGACCTTATAACAGAAGGTGCCCCACTGAGTCACAAATATAGTCTTCTCCATATCCTCTCATCTTGATCTGATTATACCCCGAAAAACCATCCATGAAGGAGAACACCTTGTGTTGAGCTGTATTGTCAACAAGGACATCAATGTGAGGTAGGGGGAAGTCATCCTTGGGGCTAGCCCTATTTAAGTCCCTGTAGTCGACGCACATTCTGACTTTACCGTCTTTCTTTGGCACTGGTACCACATTGGCAACCCACTGAGGGTAAGAAGTCACTGCAAGGAAACCGGAATCAAACTGTTTCATAACCTCGGCCTTGATCTTCTCAGACATCTCTGGACGCATCCGTCGGACTTTTTGCTTTACCGGAGGGCAATCTTCCTTGGTTGGCAGGTGGTGAACTACAATGTCGGCATCCAAACCAGGCATATCTTCATAGGACCAAGCAAAAATCTCCATGTAGTCTTGTAGCATCTGGATCAATCGTTGCTTCACACTGAGCTCTAGATTGGCACCAATCTTGACCTCTTTCCTATCTGTCTCAGTACCCAAGTTAATTGTCTCCACCGGCTCTTCATGTGGCTGAATAGCTCTTTCTTCCTGGAGTAGCAGTCTTGCGAGTTCACCAGGCACTTCGCAATCATCTTCACCTTCGTCTTCGGCCAAGTTGATCGGATTCTCGAAGTCATAACTGGCGGTAGTAGAGCTGTTACCAGTGAGATCCAGAGTGGATTGAAACCTGTATAAGTGAGTGTGTGTAAATATAGCTGTTTTGCAATATATATAACACAGAAAGGAAAAGAGCACAAGATTTGAAATGCAACAAACATCCAATGTTTTGATTGATGATATATGAAAATGTCATACAAAAAGCCCTCACAAAATGGAGCTACGATGCCCCGGGTAGGACACCGAGCCAACAAAGTTTTAACATATTGTTTGTTACAAATTGGAAATCAAAAGAAATTAATTACTGCGTGACAAATGTGATAGGGGTAAAATCCTTTGTCGTCCAGTTGCTTGGTCCGTTGCTGGTAGTCGGGTAGATCCAACTGTCAAACTCTGCTTCCTCCACATCCTCCTCGATAGCATTCACCCTTGAGCTGGAAATAAACACCGGAGCCTTTCCGATCTTCTCTTTGCGCACAGCCCTCTGAGCCTCTGCAGTAAAGCCTAGCCCAAACTTGTCATTCTTCTGAGTGAAGTCAGGAAGCTGACCCCAGTGTGCACAATTGCCTTTCTGAACCACAGCCCGGGCATCCCTTAGGGAAGCCATCTTCAAGGAATCATTCTCTTCCACTGTTGTCTCTGCAGCTGCTGAAATTGGATGCACCTCCTCGAAATGTTGAAAGGGGGTTTCAATAAACTCCCCGTCCATCTCAATGTATCTGAAGGAATTCAAATGGCTCACCATATACTCCTCTTCTCCTTGCACAGTGACAATCTTTCCCCTGACGGGATACATCAGCTTCTGGTGCAAGGTAGAGGTCACTGCCCCAGCTTTATGGATCCAAGGTCGACCCAGTAGACAAGAGTACGATGGACGTATATCCATCACATAAAAAGTAGAGTCAAACATTTGAGAGCCCACACGAATAGGGATGTCAACCTCTCCATGAACCATCCTTTTAGAACCGTCAAAGGCCCTGACGATGATATTGCTGGGCTTCAATTCCAGGCCTTCATAATCCAGACGGTCTAAAGCCTTTTTCGGTAGAACATTCAAAGAAGAACCAGTATCCACCAATACATGCGCCAGAGTAGTGCCCCTGCATTCGATAGAGACATGCAGGGTATCATTGTGGTCTCTTCCCTTCGCAGTCAGGTCAGCATCTGAGAAACCCAAGCCGTTGTCTGCTGTCAGATTTGCTATGCAATCGGTGAACTGGACTGCAGACGTCTCTTGCGGCACATGGGCCGTCTTGAGAAATGAGATCAAGGCCTTAGCATGGGCCTCGGAGCATAGCAATAAGGAGAGCAGGGAGATCTTGGAGGGCGTATGCCCCAGCTGTTCGACAACATTGAAATCACTTTTCTTTATTATTTTCAGAATCTCCTCCATTTCTTGTCGGGAGGCCTCAGCATTTATGGGTATTGGTGCCTCCATCCGGGCAGACTCTTCTTCAATCCCTTTGCCCCGAGCATTTGATGACTCGGCAGCAGGGGAAACAATTTGGTCAGCAACAGGAACAGGTAAACTTGTAGGTTTTATAAGGAGGGGTTTTCGAATAGCGGGTGGCGCAATATCAGGCGAGAAGAGCCTGCCACTGCGAGTGACCTTGGCTGGACCAGTGATATCGCAGATACTGGCGCCAATGTCGAATTCTTGTTTGATTCCATTTACATACACGTCCGCCCCATAATGCTAGGGGACAGCTTTATCTGATAGGTAGGGGAGAGGCCCCGGGACAGTAATAATCACAGGTGCAATAGTCATGATTTGAACAGGCTTTTTCGGGGGAGCTTTGATTGGATTTTTGAAGATGGTAACCACAGAAATTTCTTTTATCGGAACCAACTGAACAACAGACTTCTTAAACAGAATCTCGTTGCTATCCATTAGGCTTTGGATGCCTAACCTCAGCAAGGGACAACCAGACAGGGAAACAACACAGAACAGGCAACCTTCACCGCAACCCGGAAATAAATCGGCCCGCAGTAGGTTCTTCTTAACAGTCTTCAGAGGGGTAACAACTTCATCTACCGAAACAGCGTACATTTCTTCCTCAACGGCATTTACTCTATGCTGGGGCATAGGAGCAGTTACGACATTTGGTCTCTCCGGCGCTTCAAACTGAATTTCCTTTGCGTCGATCAGATCTTGCACTTTGTTTGTCAAGGCCCAGCAATCATCAGTAGTGTGCCCGGGACTATCAGAATGATAAGCACACCGGGCATTTGGGTTATATTTAGGAGACGCAGTGTTGATGACCTTAGGAGCTTCTTTGAGGGTCACTAGGTTGGTGGATAACAGTTGGGGTAAAATTTGAGATAAGGTCATACTCAGTCGGGTATACTGCCTCTTGGGCCTTTCGCTTCTTTGTTGATTGTACTGCTGAGGAGCAGCAACAGGTTTGGAGATGACCAAAGCATTGACGGCTTGGCGACTTTCGGGCTTGACTTGTCTTCTAGGACCATAGACGGCACTTGCTTCCTTCTTAAACGGCCTCTTCTCAGCACTTGTGGAGGCAGCCTTTTGTATCTTGCCTGACCTGATGCCAGCTTCAATTCTTTCTCCTGTCAATATTAAATCTGTAAACCCAGCGGAGGAGTTACCAACCAAATGATTGAAAAACGGACCAGACAACGTCCCTAGAAACATATCAACCAGCTCTCGATCAGTCAATGGAGGCTGCACCCTGCCAGCCAAATCTCTCCATTTTTGAGCGTACTCTTTGAACCCTTCACCCGTTCCTAGAGACATACCCTGAAGTTGGGTACGCGTAGGAGCGAGATCAGAATTGTATTGGTATTGTCTGTAGAATGCGGTTGCCAAATCTTCCCAGTGTCGGATGCTAGCTCCATCCAATTGGTAGAACCATTCAAGCTGTGACCCCGAGAGGCTATCTTGGAAGAAGTGAATCCAGAGGTTCTTGTCCGCCGTGTAAGGTTGGATCTTCCTTACGTACGACCTTAGATGCAGCTTTGGGCAGGAGACCCCATCATACTTGGCGAAGGCAGGCGCCTTAAACTTGTGTGGAATTACTACCCCAGAAGATAACCCCAAATCTCCGAAATCCAGTCCCGGCACATTCTGAATTTCCATGGCGCTCAAGCGGTCCTCCAATTGTTTGTATCTGTCAGCAGCAGGTGGGTATTGTTCGTCGTTATAGTCCGTCTCGTTGTCAGAGACTGCGAGACTAGGAGCTCCTCCCCCTTGGGGACTGTTTTTCTCAGCAGAAGAAGTAGTTGGATCAGCTTCATTATGGAGTGTGTTCCCAAATCTGCGTCCGGTGTTGAACAATGCAGTCCTCTTTTTCTTCTTCTTCTTCAGGAGTAGAGTCTTCAACTCTTGCTGACCTTGGGCTAGGCTTAGGACCATCTCTTGAAACTGTGCATTTTGGGCCTGGAGGGCCTTGATTTCTTGCTCATTGGAGGATTCTGGATTCATGATGACTGTTCAAAATAAACAGCGAAGGAGATTAAGCAACCTGTGAAATAGGGTACCTGTTATGCATATGGTGCAATGGAATGCGTATGTATGCAATGCATTCAAGGATTTAGAATATTCAAAATTTGTTGTAGACAAAAAGGAACGCACATCATATTAATAAGGAGAAATTCGTTAGTACATAAATGCCCCATGGGCCAAATATTACAAAATGACTCCTCAAGACAAAAAAACATTGCGCATCCTCTTTGGTGCGATGTAGGTGTTGATATTCCTTTCCTCGTGCAGTAGGCGGGTGAGCTCCAGGACTTTCTTTTCACTAGCATGTAGACTGGTCTCAAGAGAATTCCGTTCTTCCTTAAGCTGGATCCAGCTCTTCTGCATCTCTTCCCAGGACGTGGGCATGTCAGGATGTTGAATGGTGTAGGACACTTCTCCTTCCAAGACTGGTTCTTTGATCACAGGGAGCACATGAGGATAAGGCATCACTAACTTCTGGGAGCGGGCTCGTGCCCATTTGAGATAAGGTTCCAACGGGATGGAGTTCCTGTGCCCCAGTGTCTTGCTGTCTATCCTACTTGGCATCCTCCAAGCTCTGATAAATCTCTGGCGAAGTCCTTGAGTATCGTTGTCGAAGTCAAAAACTATGCTAGGAATTAACATGTCATGAGGGCCATCCCTCCGAGCATAACCGAACTGTCTCCAAGCCAGGCATGGGTTGTAAGTAATACCTCCTTTGATTCCAAACAAAGGAACATTAGGGTACTCCCCGCAACGATCAATGATAGTGACGTCTTCCCTGGACCTAGGGCACCAATGTATATCTGCATGCGTAAGAGTCATTAACCGTTGTGACCATCTCAAACCCCGCTCGTTCTTCAAAATTGATTGTGGAAGGTGCGAAATAAACCACCTTCCCAGGAGAGGAGTGCAACACATAAGGACACCCCTTCTTCTCATGGTTCGAGTGTAACATGAGTGAAGGATGTCCCCCAGCAACGTAGGTATAGGATTCCTGGTCATGAAGATCTGGACAGCACTGACATCAATAAGCTGATCTGGGTTAGGGAATAACACCAAACCATAGACAAGGAGGGCCATAACTTCTTCAAAAGCTCGTAGGTCAAGGGAGTTCCAACATTCTTGGGCCTTCTCAAACAGAAACCTGGCTAAGAAACCTTTAATACCACTTCTAACTTCCCAATGTCCCTTGAGGTCAGATGACTGTAGGTGCAAGGCTTTAGCAATCTCTTCAAGCTTGGGCTCCTCTTCCGTACCGTTGTAGGGTAGTTGATCAAGGATAGGGACCTTCAGGAGTCGGGAGAACTCTTCCAATGTAGGCACCAATTGATAATCCGGAAAAGTGAAACAGTGATGCAGAGGGTCAAAGAATTGGAACAGGACCTTTATCAAGTCCTCCTCAATGTTGGTGTTAACCAAGCTGATGAGTCTTCCATGTCTCTCACTGAATGAAGAACCCTCGGGAATCCTGGACAGAAGTTCCTTAAGCTGAGGAGGGATCTTTACAAGGCTAATCTGAATTGTCTTTCTGCGAGCAGTTTCCATGTCCTATAAAACAAGAACAAAGATGAAGATTCGAAACCCTTGAAATGGTTAGTCAATGCTCATGATGTTGTATGATGTCATGATGTTATGATTAAATACACCACAAATATTCACAAAGGCAAACATGGTAAGGCACACAAGTCACACAAGACAAACCCTTAGAGTTTAGGCCTGCATGAGGTCTGGGTATTACCCTCTTGAAGTTTGGTGGGCTCAACCTGTCCTATCAGAAGTAACCGGGTTCTAAAGGTCCCAATATCACTGGATTACTTTCATTGTTCATCGTTTCGATTTAGCCACTGAACTGGCGACCGAAATATCCCAGGAAAGTAATCCTCAATTGAGTGTAGTATCGAGTATCAACCAACCTCGGACTGCACCAAAGTCAGTTATCTCACTACCCTAAAAAGGCCAAGATGTTTCAATTAAGGTTACTAAGGTCAGTTGATGCTTCATGACACCACGCGACGGCCCCGTACTCTCCTTGACTGAACTCAAGGGTTACCGGTACACACCAAAGTGCCACATCAACGTAGCAGACTGCTTCAACCATGTCGGTATACCCCGCACAGTTCCCTCACAGCCTTGTTGCTACCTAAAAAAGGTTTCCCCAGATCCGGATTAGGATCTATAAAACTCCGATACAAAGCCCATAAATATAAAAGCAAACAAGACAATCAATTGAAAATAAAGGTGATCTAAGCCCTAAGGTTACTCCACTTTTAAAGTTTTCCCCAGCAGAGTCGCCAGTTCTGTGATACGGTGGGAGAACTGACTTGGGTTTTGCGTTTGTATTCGCAAATGTTGCGGTTAGCAAGAGTCGCCACCGACTTTTTATTTTATCCTAAGGAAAGGTTAAAAAGCACAGCAAAAACCTTTTGAGATGTTTTCTTGGGTTCGGGGAGTAGATTATAGAAAGGGAAGGTATTAGCACCCTTTCTATCCATGGTTATCCATGGGCTCTTAGTTACTTGCTTAGATCACTTGCCTTTTGTTTTCAATTTGTTTGAAATGGTGCTTGTGTGTGTGTGTGTGTGGGTTTGAAAATGTTTTGAAAAGAGGCCCATGTGGTGGCAACCTTTGTAATGATCCATGTGGGGATGTATACAAAGATGTATGTCTTTTGAAAAGGTTTTCATTTGTTTTTGAAAGTTGTTTTGAAAGTGATTTTGAAAGTATAGTGAGGTGTGATTTTGAAATTAGGCAAGTGTTTTGTTTTGCAAGTTTGTTTCAAGTAACTAAGAGGTTATCTACTCCTAAATTTCTCAAAAGACTATTGCTATGTTTTAACCCTTTTAACAAGTTTGTTCCACCATTGTATTTGGTGGACAATCTTGTGTTAGGATGTGAAAGGGACAGGCGCGGGTCATCGTTTAGACCATAATTGCAACGGCGTTAAATGTCTTTGGGCAATTTTCTTGAAGGGACTTGATCATTTGTTTTTGTTTGTTTTTGAAAAGTTTTATCGAGGGACTATGATCATTCAAATTGTTTGCTTTGCCCAAAGAAGTTCAACATACAATATGGCCCAATTATTTGAAGGCAACAAGTGGAATACCCTAGGGGGTGCAAGTGTGATTTGTGTGTCCATTTTCATGCTTGTTTATCTTGTATTAGGTCAAACTATTTTTTTATCGTTTTTTCGCATACAAACCCTAATTCTAACATGTTATCATTAGAAAGCAATAAAGTGCGAAATTTAAATTACTAAGCTATTACAAAACCAAATATGGGAAGGGGGGTACAAATGTTCAAATGGGGATATTGACAAGAATTTAAATCTAAATTATTACATCGATTTGAATATTTGCAATATAAATAATGTACAAAAATTAAATAAGAATGCAAGATGCAAAAGAAATGTTTTGTATATGTATGAAAAAATATTATTTATGTAAAAGAGAAAAGAAAATAAAAATATATTATTTTTTTTGAGTATTTTGAATTTAGAGCAAAAACCCTAATTTTAAAAGAAAAAATGTATTATTATCTATTTTAATACAAATATTTATTTATTATTTATAAAAATAAAATAAAATGAAGTATATTATAAAAAAAGGTATTTTTGTATCAAATATTAATAAAATGAAAAATTCAAGTATTTTTATATTTTTAACTTAAATATATTGATAAACATATATATATATATATATATATATATATATATATATATATATATATATATATATATATATATATATATATATATATATATATATATATATATATATATATATATATATATATATATATATATATATATATATATATATATATATATATATATATATATATATATATATATATATATATATATATATATATATATATATATTAAATCTTAAATATGTATTATACACAAAACAAATATTTATTTAATAATTTAATAAAATAAATAAAAAGAGTATTTTTTATGTGAAATATTTTCAGAAGGTAAATAAAAAAAAATGTATTTATACTATTTTCCTATTTATTCTAATAATAGTATATATATAATATTTATGTATAAACAAAGGAAATAAACAAATAAATATGCAATAAATACAAAAAATGATAAAAAAAATATTTTTAAAATTTTAATATGCTGAGGAAAAATAAATGAAGTCAACCAAAAAAGAAAAAGTCAAAAAGAGTCAAAAATGAAGCAAATGGGCTCAGGGGGTGTAAACATGGAAATAGGGTGTGAAAAGAAAATAATTCCAGGCCCAGCCCAGACCACTTCTTCTTCAACCTCTGTACAACATCCTTCAAGCAAAACACGCGTTTTTTATCTCTGGATTCCTGGACTTTCAAGTAAAACTCATAACATGAAAAGTGTAGAGCATTAAGAGACGGTTTCAACCATATAAATAACTTGACCTATCTCTCTAAGATGAGGGAGAATTTCTCCTCCCCCAATTTCTGACCTAACTTTTCATCAATGTTCAGACATGAAATTCTCTAAGCACACGAAATATAAATGAAATCTAATCATATGAGCATGTTCAGGGCTATGATTGTGACATGTTTTCTTCACAAACCTAAAGCTAACAATGCCTAATAAGGGAGATAGAACTTCATGAATGTACCTGTTCAGTTGGAATCGAGCTTTACAATGGAGGATGTTTCAGAGTGAAATGATGACTTGTATAGCTTCCTTGAAGTGTAAGGATGCTTTTCCAAGTCCTACTTTGTCTTGAAACTCCCTGAATCGAGCTAGTGAACTCCAACTGCAAAACATAAATTTAAAAATGGTGAAGTGGCTTGGAGGTGTTACAGGTCAGGTTTCAGGTCATGGTTAGCTTGCATAGGTTGTAAGGAAGGTAGAGGAACAGGTTTGGGCAAGAATGCTTGAAGGGATTGAGAGATAGCACTCAATCTGCAGGGGTTCCCCTGTTTGTGCAGTTTTGTGGTGTTTCTGAGATGGAGAGTGCTTGAGAGGCAAATGGCTCGTGCAAAAGCTTGGTTGGGTAGTTTGGAATGTGTTTGATAGCTTTTGTGTTGTGTCTCTATGCTGAAGAGAGAGTTGTGATAAGTTATGGACTTTTCTTGAACTTGAAGCAAACAAAAGCAAGTTGAGGTTTTAGGTCAGTAGGGGGCCTCCTAATGTGCTGCATAATCTTCTCTTGATCAGAGCAACTTGTCCATAATCTTGTGCCAAAAGGATTTAGCTTGTACCTTCTTGATTTTCAATTGGACATAAAGCTAACCTTTTCAAGAATGGAAAGTTTACTTTATCTAAAAATGGATCAATCTTGTGTACAATGCTTGAACTCATGGAACAACACTTTGGTACAATGAACAAGCATTAAATTAAGGAGTGTAATTTGGTTTAAGGACCTGTAAAGTAGCACAAACTATGCTGAGTTCAAATTTGCAAAGTTATGGATATGGAACTTGGTCATGAACAAAGTGTTTTTTGCTATATTGTGAAATTCGATTCTCTCTAACCATGAGGTTGTTTGAGAAGTTCTTGGACATTTTGGAAAGCTTGGAATGTGTACTACAATCCATCTTTGAAATGCAAATTGAAATTACAAGTGGAAGGGTATGAAAAATGGCCTTGAAGTGGGGTAGAAAACCTTGTCAAAATAGGTTAAAATTTCACTAAGTTAAAAATGGTTTAGTGCCCTTATTCAAAAAAATGTAACTTGAGATACAAGCTTCAAATGAGAAAACTTTGTGAATCAAAGTTGTAGATTATGCAACAAGCTACAACTTTCATGTTTTGACTTTTGTTTGAATCCAAATGGATCTTGGTGAAAAGATGGGGCAAAGTTGGGAAAAAATTAGGGTTTTTCATAACTTAGAAAAATTCTAAGTTATGAAAAATTCCATTTTCAAACCCTAATTTGCATTTTGTGATTTCTTGGTGAACAAGTTTCATGATTTGGCAAGTTTTTGATGAAAAATTAATCTTGACTTTTGATTTTGACCAAAAAGTCAAAGTTTGACTTTTCAGTATACAGTCAAAATTGATCAATTGACTGGGAAATTCAACTGTCAACCTTGTGTACTTGGGATCTTTTGAGCTTGATGAATGTGTCAAGACCATTTCATTGGGTCCTTGAGTCCCTATGTGAACTTGGTTTGCCATTGTCTAGGTCAAACAGTCAAAAATTACCCTTGTGCAGTCAAAACCCTAAAAATGACCATTTTACCCTTTTGATGATCTGATCAAATTTCTTATGGAATTGTGATCCAAACTTGATCAAATGGTTCATGTGAGTTCATAATGTTGATGTGGATCAAATTTCATGAGGTTTGACTGTCAATTGGCCACAGTTGACTTTTTCCCCAATACAGCTGATTTCTAGGTCAACTGTCCAATTGACTGGGCAAAACTTGGAATCAAGACTTGAAACTTGGCATAGGTAAACTTGGGAGTCCAATATGAAGCATGAAAGTCATCTTAGGCATTTTAGGTCAAAACATCCTTGGGCAAACACAAACCCTAATTTGAGTCCACAGTGCAAGGAGAAGTCTTGAGCAGAGGAAACCCTAATTGGATCTTGATCTTCAAGGGTCTTGTGATGAGAAAATGTTGAGGAAATGGGAGGGCGAATTTTGCGGTACAACAGTTCCCTCTCCGACGGTGAGTGAGGTGATAATTCCTTTCAGATTATAATTCCAGATGGTTCCCTCTCCGACGGTGAGTGAGGTGATAATTCCTTTCAGATTATAATTCCAGATGGTTCCCTCTCCGACGGTGAGTGAGGTGATAATTCCTTTTCAGATGGTTCCCTCTCCGACGGTGAGTGAGGTGATAATTCCTTTTCAGATGGTTCCCTCTCCGACGGTGAGTGAGGTGATAATTCCTTTTCAGATGGTTCCCTCTCCGACGGTGAGTGAGGTGATAATTCCTTTTCAGATGGTTCCCTCTCCGACGGTGAGTGAGGTGATAATTCCTTTTCAGATTATAATTTCCTATGGTTCCCTCTCCGACGGTGAGTGAGGTGATAATTCCTTTCAGACTATAATTGCCTATGGTTCTCTTCCCGATACTGCGAAGATGGTAATTCCCACCAAGATTTTCTCAACGAGCGTTGTTGAAGTTAAAGTCACCCAAGGTTCTCTTACCATTCATGCTAAGGTAGTAACCATCCCTGGTTCGTTCATCATATTTTGAAGCTCCAGACCCAGCTCCTGTAACCAGCCAGGACATATCTATACCAAGCATCTAAAAATCAGCTCCTGCAACGTGTCAGGTACTCATTTTCTGTTTTGCAGGTATGCAGGTTCCCGCTAAGGAATCTCTTACGCAATCAACATCCAGATGGCATCTATAAGCCCATCATCCTATTCACCAATCTCCAAATGGCATCTATAAGCCCATTCCCATCACCACACTGCTACTATGTGAGCGCAAATTTCTGGGCACTCTAGTGTCCAATCATCTTCTACCTTCGGATTACGAAAGGCACGTCAGCCAATCTGCATCCTCAGGTCTAAGAAGATTGAACAGGGGCAACTGTTGCACCCCAAAATTTTCCCTCCCATATTCTTCAAGAAATTGCCAAGTCAAGCTGCAAAATTCCCCAAGGGTTACACAGTGCAAAGGCCTCCTAAGCAGTCAAAATTAGGGTTTGTATTCTGGTCAAGAAAATGAAGTTTTCAAAAGTCCAATCAAGTCTCACAAGCCTACAAATATGGTCAAGCATCCTCATATCAAGTTTCAAGGCATTCAGCTCAAAATTGCACAGTCAAAACCCTAAATTGCACTACAGTCAACTGTAGGGGCAAAATGGTCATTTGACAGTCAGAAGTTCAAATTTTTGGTCAACATATCATTTTGAAGCCACAAACATCATTTGATCAATGCTTGATCATGATTCTCAAAGTTTGGCTCAGAAATCATCAAGATGCAAAAGTTTCCTTATTTGGACAGTTGAAAAAGTCAACTGAAATTGACCAGGGCATAACTTTCACATGGATTATCAGAAAAATTCCATCCAAAGCTCATTTTGAAGAGAAAGACATTTCCTACAATTCATCTTCATACTTCAAGTCCAAGAAATGCTCTCACAAAAAGTTATCAATTTCAACATTATAGGTCATTTTCAAAAGTCAACAAAGAGGGACTTTAAGTCAAAGGCCATAACTTGAGATTGGTAAATCAAAATGACATGGGACCAAAGACATTGGTTAGAGGACTCAAATACCTTTCCATAATGTCCAAGAACATGAGAAAAGCTTAAAAATTGAGCAAGTTATGCCTTGTGGAAGTTGGGAAATTTTTGGATATTTTGAAAAGTCAACATTGATTCAAATGACCTAAAATTGCTAATGGGCCCATTTTTCCTCCACAAATCATCATCCATGGCATGTGCACGACCACTTGGCCCAAAGGGAAGTATTTTCTCATTTTTTATTTATTTATTTGAATTTTTATTTATATTAATTCATTTAAATCAAATTAAATATGTGAAAAATATTTAACTTAACCTAACAAATCTTTTTGTGCATGTTCTATTCTCAATAATTCGTGTCTAGCCAAATAAGGAAAGATTTGGATTGATTAGATCATAATTGATACAAAAATGCATGGAAAAGATTGAAAAAACAAAGCTTGAAAATCAAATCTTCAAAACCATGATTGCAAGAGATTTTGAGCAAGTTTCTTTGACCTAATGCATTCAGTACATAAACCAAAAGAAAAACCTAATGCTCACACACACTGAGCTGCGCCCAAAAGCCATTATCAAGCTTGGAAAATTTTGTCTAAAACTCAATTCTGAAAACAGCTTTGCAGGCTAATTCAAGGCACGAAACCTATTCCATTAGCTTCCTCAAGCATCACTGAATGATTTCCAATCAATATCATTCCTCAAAGCTTAAAGAATTGGTATATTGAACCGGACCTGTGCACGAAAAATTTCAGAATCGTGCATCTCATTCCATGCATTCTTTGAGAATTTTAAAGTTTGATTCATGTTAATTACTTTGTTCTGAAGCTAACCCAATGTTTTGATTGAATTATTATGCATTGTGTACGATTTCACCATGGTTAATTTCTAGGGTTCACAGGATTCCAAATTGGGGCTTTTCACCCAAGGAAAAATTGAGACTTATGACCACCATCATTCAAACCAGCTCGCTTGGACGAAAATAATGGCATGCTCGCGCTGAATTTATATGCCAAGGGGACCTATTCGCTATTTTCTCAAAACATACCTAAGAGAACATATAAAAAACCGTGGCTTATTCTGTTTGTGTTTCAGGAACAAAGAGGACGATGATATCGTGGCATAAGCGGATTGGTGAATTTGAAAACTCGCGCGCGAAGATTCATTAACGTTGTTGCTTCTTTTATAATTTTTGTTGTTGGTTTAATATTAATAACGCGTTAGTTGGTACAGTTGGTAAGCGAGAGCGTTGGCAATGTATATGACCTGGGTTCGAGCCCCAGGTCTGCATGTTTTCAATATTATTTTGCCCTTAACATTCACGTGCAGGTTCAATCCCAAAGTCCATGATACACCTTCAGAATCCAGCGTACACGCGTCCTGGGATATCAAATCAAAGGTTCAGATCTAAAGAACACCTTGCATCCTGGTCAACACTGCTATACGTTGCTTGGAAAAGTCAAATGGACCCAGATTAATGGGCCTGAATCATCAAGAAAGAACCTCCCATTTGGGGTCTGAACCCCCTAGGTTTGCCATATTTTATTTTTTTAACTCTATTTCTTTTAATAATTGTTTTGTTCAATTTAATTTAATATTTTCACAAAATATAAAAAACATCATAAAAATAAAATAAAAATAGAAAAAATAATAAAATATTTTGTTTTAATATTTTCTTAAATAAACTTGCATGTAATTGAATGTAGTTTTAAATTAGGTTTGCAATTTTAATTCTTTTAATAAAAAATATAAAAAAACATAGAATTAGGTTTAATTAATGTTTTTATTCCTTTTTAATTTTTCTTTTTTATAATAATATTATTTATTTTATTTATTTTTATAATTAAGTTTGTATATAAAAATTAGGTTTAATTTAGGTTAAATTCTAATGTTTTCTTAAAAAATTAAAATAAAATAGAATTAGGGTTAGCGTTTAATTCCAATTAATTTTTTTTTTCTATTAAATCATAAAACACTAAAAAACACAAAAAAAAAACAAAGTCCTGCTTTCTTTTAATTTTAATTAATTCCTCATTAATTTAATTTTGCAAAAGGGTCCAACGCCCACGTTCTTAATTTTTATTCTAATTCGCATATTTATTTCATTTTGCTTAAATAATTATGTACCTCTCCCGAAGCCATGTGAATTACTTCTCGCACTTTTAATTTCTTTATTTTCCGTCAAATCGGGTCCTGGTTAATTTTGGCGATGTGGACCCGCGCCATTTATAATAGCTTAGAATTTATCTTCCTCGCAACTTTTTAACTGTTAACAAATGGCATGAAAGAATGTATGGACAAAAATAAAAACAAGCGTAGAACACCAATAACATGACAAGATAAATGCAAATGAAAACGACACACAAATCGCACACACCACCCCTAGGGTACGCCTCACTGTTGCCTTGCCTCGAAAGGTGATCGTCGAGTAAAGGATGTCTTAGTAAGTCCTCATGATCCGGGAACCTGGCATGAGGGTAGCTTCTAAGGTGTCTTCCCATTGCTCTGGTGATCACCATGTCCCGAACCTCGAATTGACCCGAACACCTCCAACGGTGGTGCTACCTACCTCTCAATGGTGGGATGGCACTACTTTAAAGGACATCTACACAGACGAATTCCTTAGGGTAGGTAGACGACTCTAGATACTTGCTCTAATTTCAAAACAAATTCAAAAATACTTTTCACACCGACACATTTTCAAAAAGCTTTCGAAAGCAATTTTTCAAACACTCTTGAGGACCGATACAAGAGTCGAACTGGAATTTTCAAAGAAACTTTTTAAAACCCACATTGAAAAGCAAACAAACCATTTTTGAAAACACAATGAGCAAGTATCTAAGAGCCCATGGATAACCATGGATAGAAAGGGTGCTAACACCTTCCCTTTCTATAACCTACCTCCCGAACCGAGAGCAATCTCTTTAAGGAATTTTTCTGTGCTTTTGTCCTTTCCATTTGGAGAAAATAAAAGACGGTGGCGACTCTTGCTTCCGCGACATTTCGCGAACCAGCGTTAAACAGTCAGTTCCAGATCCACCGATCACACAGTGCATCATTGTGCTTTCTTCCCTTTGGGGTCAGATCAGCATCAGAGAAACCCAAGCCGTTGTCGGCGGTAAGGTTGGCTACACAATCCTGGAATTGGTCGGGTGAGGTTTCTTGGGGCACATGGGCTGTCTTCAAAAACCTTATCAAGGCTTTGGCATGAGCCTCCAAACAAAGCAGCAAAGCTAACATGGAGATCTTCGAGGGGGTTTTCCCCAGTTGCTCCACCATATCATAATCACTATTCTTAATTATTTTCAGAATCTCCTCCATTTCTTTTTTAGAGGTTTCGGGGATGACCAATGGCTGAGCCCTCATCCTGACGAGCTCTTCTTGGATCCCTTTCCCCTTATCAGCAGCAGCAGGAGGGACAACCACAGGAGTGACAACTTCTTCAATCATTGGCGTTCTTGCAGATAGTTTTACCGGCGCAGGGGTAACCTTGGGAACAGCTGAGGGTCCAAAGATTGCCTTTGGAGGGGCAATCTCTGGAGAGAAAATTCTTCCACTTCGGGTAATTTTGCTCGTACCGACAATGTTTCCAATGTCGGCATTTTCAGTTATCTCAATTTGTTTAACACCGTGGTAGTAAATTTCTCCATCATAATTCCACGGTATTGATTTGTCAGATTTGTAAGGGACGGGCCCAGGCATGGTTATCTTCAAGGGTACAATCTTCGGAGCGGATGTAATCTTAACAGGCCTTTTGAGGACCTTGGAAATATTGGTGGAAATGGTTATTATTGAAACTTCATTGATAGGAGTTGGAGTAACATGAGTCTTTTCGAAAAGAATTTATTGGTTGTCCATTAGGCGTTGGATGCCTAACTTCAACAGTGGACAGTCGGTTGGTAAGGAGGAACAAAGGTAGCAATCTTCTTTACAACCTGGGAAAATCCCAGCTTTCAGCAAATTCAGCTTGATTGTCAGTAGTGGAGTTATCAGATCATCAACAGTAGAAACAAACAGATCTTCTTCAACAGCATGGACATTGCGACCATGCTTTGGCATTAGAGCGGAGATTACATTCGGCTTCTCAGGGGCATCGAACTCAACCTCTTTAGCATCTATCAAATCTTGAATTTTATTCTTAAGCGCCCAACAATCGTTGGTGTCATGCCCGGCGCTGTCAGAATGATAGGCAGATTTAGCATTGGGATGATAGTGTGGGGAAGTGGTATTCACAATCTTTGGCGCCTCTCTAATACTGGTGAGATTTAGCTTCAACAAATGGGGAAGAACTTGTGCAGGCATCATGTTGATGCGGGTGAACTGCCGTTGTAGCCATTCTACCCGTTGCTGATTAGGTCTAGACTGATTGTTACGAGGCTGATCATTTGAAGAATTTTGAATCATCACGGCCCCTACAGTCGGCCGACTTTCAGTTCTTCTCAAACCTTTCTGAGAGTATATAACAGCTGCTTCCTTCTTGGTCGGGAACGGTTTTTTAACAGTTGTGGAGGCAGAGGCATCCCTTTGAATCTTCCTACTCTTAATACCAGCTTCCACCCTTTCGCCAGTCAGAATCAATTCAGTAAACCCTGCGGAAGAGCTCCCGATCAAATGGTTGAAGAAAGGGCCAGATAGGGTCCCCAAGAACATATCAACTAACTCCCTATCTGAAAGCGGTGGTTGTACTCTTCCGGCCAAGTCACGCCATTTCTGGGCGTATTCTTTGAATCCCTCATTTGAGGCCATCCCCATACCTTGTAACTGAGTACGGGTCGGCTCCAAATCAGCGTTATATTGATACTGGCGATAAAAGGCAGCTGCCAAATCCTCCCAACTATGCACTTCTGACCTCTCAAGCTGGTAAAACCAATCTAGCTGAGTACCGGACAAGTTGTCCTGGAAGAAGTGTACCCAAAGATTTCTATCAGATGAATGAGGTTGAATTCTTCTGACATATGACCTCAGGTGCATCTTTGGGCAAGACAGACCATCATATTTTGCGAAAGTTGGTACCTTGAATTTGGGAGGGATAACAATCCCAGCAATCAATCCCAATTCTTCAAAATCTAGCCCAGGAACCCTTTGCAGCTCCATAGCTGCCAGTCTATCCTCCAGGTTTTTGTATTTGTCGTCCGCTGGTGGGTATTGCTGCTCTAAATAGTCTTCATCTTCCTCAACCTCTTCCTCTTCAGCCTCGGACTCAGAAGGTAATGCATCTCCTTTTCCTTTACCGGTCCCTTCATCAGATGTGGAGGGGAATTCAAGAACTCTCCTAGCTTCATTCTCAATTCTTCTTCCCAGTGTAGCTACCCCCACTCTTTTCTTCTTCTTCTTTCCTTTTTATTGCTCTTTATTCCCTAGCAGTGCTTTAAGATCCTCCTGACCCTTTACCAAGGTCATAAGGAGCTGTTGAAACTGCGAGTTTTGTGACTGCAGATCTCTGGCCGTCTGCTCAATATTCATCTTACTGAAATAAACAGCAGAAAGATAAGGAACCCTGGTGTGAAGACCTGTTTATGCATATGATGAATGATATGTTTATTCATGTAATGCATTCAAGGATTTAGAAATTCAAAGTTGTTGCAAACAAAAAGAACACACGTCATATTAATAAGAAGAAATTTTGTCAGTACATAAATGCCTCATGGGCCAAATATTACAAAAACTTCTTAAGGTAAAAAGACGTTGCACATCCTCTTTGGTGCGATGTAAGTGTTGAGGGTCTCCTCCTCGTGAAGTCGGCGGGAAAGCTCCAAAACCTTCTTCTCACTGGCGTAGTAGTTGGATTCAAAAGTATCCCTTTCTTCCTTTAGTTGGATCCAACTTTTCTGCATTTCCTCCCATGATGTTGGCATGTCAGGATGTAGGATGGTGTATGGAACCTCTCCTTCCTTAACAGGCTCTTTGATCAAAGGGAGAATGTGAGGGTAAGGCATCATAAGACTCTGGGCTCGGGTTCGTACCCACTTGAGGTAAGGCTCAAGAGGGATGGAGTTCTTGTGTCCCAATGTCTTGCTATCTACCTTGTTAGGCATCCTCCAAGCTCTAATGAATCTTTGGCGAAGTCCTTGCGCATCGTTGTCAAAGTCAAAAACTAGGTCAGGAATCAGCATGTCGTGAGGGCCATCCCTCCGTGCATATCCAAATTGTCTCAAAGCTAGACAAGGGTTGTAGGTAATGCCTCCCCTAATGCCAAGTAATGGAACATTAGGGAACTCACCACAACGATCGATGATGATGACATTTTCTCTGGACCGAGAACACCAATGTACATCAGAATGTGTGAGGGTCATCAATCGTTGCGACCACCTCAAGCCTTGTTCATTCTTCAAAACTGATTGTGGAAGGTGAGAAATAAACCACCTTGCAAGGAGAGGAGTACAGCACATGAGAACACCTCTCTTCCTCATTGTTCGTGTGTAAAATGAGTGGAGGATGTCCCCAAGCAATGTAGGTATGGGATTCCTGGATATGAAGATTTTAACAGCATTCACATCTATAAGTTGGTCAGGATTTGGGAACAAGACTAACCCATAAATAAGGAGTGCCACAATTTCTTCAAAGGCTTGCAGATCCTGGGAATTCCAACACTCTTGTGCCTTCTCAAACAAGAACTTTGCCAAGAAGCCCTTGACACCACTTCTGGTTTCCCAATGCCCCTTGATGTCAGATGATTGCAAGTGTAGTGCTTGAGCAATATCTTCAGGTTTTGGTTCTTTTTCCGTACCGTTGTAGGGTAGTTGATTAAGAATAGGAATTCTCAGGAGTTGAGAAAATTCCTCCAAAGTAGGCACCAATTGGTAGTCGGGGAATGTGAAACAGTGGTGAAGGGGGTCAAAGAATTGGAACAACACTTTCACCATGTCTTCTTCAATGTTGGTGTTGACTAGGCTGAGCAGTCTACCATGTCTTTCACTGAAGAGAGAACTTTCCGGAATTCTGGATGTAAGCTCCTTGAGTTGAGGAGGGATTCTCACAAGGTTGACTTGGATAGTTTTCCTGCGAAGAATTTCCATGACCTACAAAACAAGAACAAAGATGAAGATCCAAACCCTTGAAATGGTTAGCGGATGCATATGATGCTTTATGATGTTCATGATGTATGCACAAACATATGTACAAGCAAGTCACACAAAACCCTAGTTTCAGGCTTGCATGGGGTTTCATAGGTAAGTACCCTCTTGAGTGAAGTTGGCTTAAAACCTGTCCTAAATAGTAACCGGGTTCTAAGGAGCTCAATATCATTGGATTGTTTTCCATGTTCATTGTTTTGGTTTAGCCACTTAACTAGCGACCAAAATATTCCAAGAAAAACAACCCTCAATGAGTGTAGTATCGAGTATCTACCAACTTCGGACTGCACCAAACCCGGTCATCTCATTACCCCTAATAAAAGGCCAAGATGGTCAAGTAAGGTTCTAGGTCATTAGTGCTTGGTGACATCACTCAGCGGCCCCGTACTCTCCTTGATTGAACTCAAGGGTTATCAGTACTCACAAATATGTCGCACTAATATAACTATTGCTTCAACCGTGTCGGTATTCCCCACATAGTTTCCACAACGTATTGCTATCTATGAATGTTTCCCCAAATCCGGGTGTAGGATTTCAAGCCCAAACAAGAGAACCAAAATGTAAAGCAATCAAAGCAAACAATTAGTCATGCAAAAGGGTGATCTAGGCCCTAAGGTTACTCCACTTTTAATTTTGTCCCCAGCAGAGTTTCCAGTTCTGTGATACGGTGGGAGAACTGACTTGAGGTTTTGCGTTTGTTTTCGCAAATGTTTCGGTTGAGCAAGAGTCGCCACCGACTTTTTATTTTATCCTAAGGAAAGGTTAAAAAGCACAGGAAAAACCTTTGAGATGTTTTTGTGGGTTCGGGGAGTAGATTATAGAAAGGCAAGGTATTAGCACCCTTTCTATCCATGGTTATCCATGGGCTCTTAGTTACTTGCTTAGATCACTTGCCTTTGCTTTTCAATTGTTTGAAATGGTGCTTTGTGTGTGTGGTTTTGAAAATGTTTTGAAAAAGATGCCTTGTCTAGGCAACCATTGTAACAATTCTTTACTCGAATGTTTTACAAAGGTGTTTGCCTTTTTGAAAAGATGTTTCAATGTTTTTGAAAGTTGTTTGGAAGTTGTGTTGTGATGTGTGTTTGAAAATGGCAAGGATTGTTTTGCAAGTTTGGTCAAGTAACCAAGAGCTATCTACCCTAAATTTCTCAAAGATCTTTCTCATGTTTTAACCCTTTTAACAGTGTTGTTTCACCATTGTATTTGGTGAACAACCTTGTGTTAGGATGTTAACGGGACGGGCGTGGGTCATCGTTTAGACCATGGAGGCAATAGTGTCAAGTATTTTGGCAATCTTCTTGAGAGACTATGATCATTTTTGTTTAGGCAACAAGATAGCGTCATCGAGGGACTATGATCATTTTGTTTGTTTTTGTTTTGCCAAAGTACTTGACATGCAAACATGGCCCATTTTTTAAGGCAACAAGTGGAGTAACCCTAGGGGTGCAAGTGTGCATTGTGTTTGTTTTTCATGCATGCTTATCTTGAATTAGGTCAAGCTATTTGTTGATTGATTTTGCATACAAACCATAGGTCTATCATGGCATAATTGAAAGCTTTTAAATGCGGAAATTTAAATGTTAAGCTATTACAACAATGATTATGGGGATGGGGGTACAAGTTTGAATTTGGGGATATTTGACAAGGAAATAAAATCTAAGTTATTACAACCATATCGAAAGTATAGGATACAAATATTTAATTGTACAATATTTAAATAAATACAATAAATAAATATTAAAATGCAATGTATTATGCAAAAAAGGATTTTTTATGCATGTAAAAAGGTTTTCATGTTTGAATAAACAAAATAAAAAAAAGGTCATTTTTGATTATTTTTATGATTTAGGGCAAAACCCTAATTTCTTAAATAAATAGTAATATTTATTAAGTGTATACAATATAAATTAATTTTATACAAAAAATAAAAAGTATATTGTAAAAAAGTATTTTTGATGTCAAATATCAAATAAAAATAAAAATGTATTATTTCTATGTTTTTGTCCTAAATATTTAATAAAATATACAAGTATTTATATATTATATATATTAAATATGCTAAATATGTACAAAAATAAAATATTAATTATTTACAAAAATGTGTATTTTAGAAAATGTTTTCAAAATGTAAATAAAAAATAATAACTAAAAAATAAATATTTTTGTATTATTTTTTAGGGTTCTAATAAATGAAAAGATTTATATTATTTACATATATATGATTAAAAGGTAAATATATGCCAAATAAATGCAAAATATGTGGAAAAAATATTTTTGTTAATTTTTATATTTGAGCAAAAAAATATAAAGTCAGAATAAAAAAGAAAAATGCAAAAATGTCAAATATTTAACCAAATGGGCCAGGGGGTGCAAAACTAAGAAAAGGGTGCAAAAAGTGAAACTGACTCAGGCCCAGCCCAAGCCAACACCTTCTTCAACCTCCAACATCTGTTTCAGCTTGAATCGTATACAACAATGTGGCCAACTTCAATGGAGTTTGAGCTTCTGTATAGCTTGCCTGAAGTCCAAGGAAGCTTCTCCAACACCTAGCTTGCTTTGAATCACTCTGAATCGTGCTATGGAAGTTCACCTGCAAAAATGAAAAATGAAAATGGCAACTGAGGTTAGGGGAGTTACAACTTGTGTTTAGGGCTTGGGATAGTTTCAGTGGATGATATGGAATGTGTTTGAACTCCTTTTGGACAAAACGCACGACAGGAATGGATTGTGGAACTCAAGTTGCAGGGTATGCCCTGTTTCTGCAGCAAGAGGGTGTTTTGATGTCTGATGAGGTTTGAGAGGTGGTTGAATCGTGCCTTAGGTCTGTTTTGGTGTATGGAAGATGTGTACAAAGTTTGCTTGAGCTTTTGTTTACAGGAATAAAAGATGGTATATGTTTTTCCAAGTTTCTTCTACTATAAGCAAGAAAGTGCAAGTTGTGATATAGGCCTGTGCAATACTCTCAAGCATGCTGCAACATTTTCTCTTGATCAGTGGGATTTGTGTACCAAGCTTTGCCTCAAAGATATGGCATGTACCTCAAGGATTTGGAACTTGACATAAAGTGTTACTTTTCCAAAATGGCAAATTAGCTTTTTCCAAATAAGGATTAATTCTATGTGTAATGCCCAAATGGATGAAATAATATCTTAACACAATGGTTATGCATTAAATTAATAAGTGTAAAACTGGTTTTGAGGCCTGCAAGCTAACATTGTACAAGCTGATTTGAAAATGCAAGTTGTGATGAACATGCCTTGGCCATGAACAAAAGTGAGTTTTGGCCAACTTTGCAAATTCGATTCTCTCTAACCACAAGGGTGTTTGAGAAGTTCTTGGACAATTTGGAAAGCTTGGAATGTGTACTACAATACATCTTTGTAATTAAAACTAAAACTCCAAGTGGAACCATGTGAAAAATGGCCAAGAAGTTGGACAAAAATCCTGCCTAGAATAGGGCAAAATTTCTCTAAGTTAAAAATGTTTTGCACCCTTGTTCCAAAAATCATAACTTGAGATACAAGCTTCCTTTGAGAGAACTATGTGAATCAAAGTTGTAGATTTTGCAATGGACTACAACTTTCATGTTTCAAGTTTTGTTTGAATCCATTTTCATCTTGGTGAAAAAATGGGACAAAGTTAGAAAAAAATAAGGAAGTTTCATAACTTAGAAAAATTCTAAGTTATGAAATTTTCTCATTTTAAACCCTAATTTGCAATTTTGGATTTCTTGACGAACAAGTTTCATAATTTTACATGTCTTGATGAAAAATGAATCTTGGCACTTGATTTTGACCAAAAAGTCAAAGTTTGACTTTTCAGTATACAGTCAAATTTTGATCAGTTGACTGAAAAATTCATCTGTCAATCCTATGCATTTGAGATCTTTTGAACTTGTTGAATGGGTCAAGACAATTCCATTGAGTCCTTGAGTCCATGTGTGAGCTTGATTTGCCATTGGTTAGGTCAAACAGTCAAAAATTGCCTTTGTGCAGTCAAAACCCTAAAAATGACTATTTTGCCCTTTTGGTGATCTGATCAAATTTCTTGTGGAATTATGATCCAAACTTGACCAAATGGTTCATATGAGTTCATTATGTTGATGTGGGTCAAAATTCATGAGGTTTGACTGTCAATTGGCCACAGTTGACTTTTTCCCCAATACAGCTGATTTCTAGGTCAACTGTCCAATTGATTGGGCAAAGATTGGAATCAAGGCTTGAAACTTGGTATGGATAAACTTGTAAGTCCAACATGAAGCATGAAAGTAAGTTTGGGCATTTTATTCCAAAACATCCTTGTGCAAACTCAAACCCTAATTTGGGTCAACAGTGCAAGGAGGGGCCTTGAGCAGAGCAAACCCTGACTTGATCTTGAGCTCCAAGAGTCTTGTGATGAGAAAATGTTGATGAAATGAGAGGGCAAATTTTGGGGTACAACAATGACCCAAGACCAGTTTGTATTGATAACCATGTCCATAATGTTACCATCTTTTATATAGTAACTATGGATCCACTTGACCCACAAAGTATCAGTCTTACGGCATAAATTCCACAGACATTTAAGCATGCATACCTGATTCCAAACCGCCACATTGATCACGTTCAAGCCTCCTTGAGAACCAGGCCTGCAGACTTTCTGCCACGCTACAGGACTTTTTCGACTAATCTCATGAGAACTATTCCAAATAAAAGATCTGCAAAGAGCATTGATTTTCTTTATTACAAATACCGGGAGAGGAAGACATTGGAGCCAGTACTGTGTTGTTGCAAACAAAATACTTTTCACAAGTTGCACTCTCCCCGCGTAACTCAATAACTTTGCAGTCCAATGTCAAATTCTGCATGTTATTTTATCAATTAAAGGGAGGTAATGATTTATGGTAAGCCTCCTGCAAGTGAGGGGAATGCCCAAGTAATGCACAGGCAGCCTACCCTCCTCAAACCTGGTTAAGCCCAAAAGATCCTGTTTGATGCCATTGATCCTGCCTCCAAAAAATATCTTACACTTCATAGGATTTATTACCAATCCAGTAGAAGCTGAGAATGTTGACATAACCTGCATAAGCATTCTCACAGAATTACATTCACCCTTGCTGAACAGCAGAATATCATCTGCAAACATAAGGTTAGTGAGTCCAATTTTTTCACATCTTGCATGGAACTTAAAATTAGGATCATGCTGCATTTTGGACAACAGTCTACTAAGATATTCCATGACAGCTGCAAATAGTAAGGGGGAAAGAGGATCCCCTTGTCTCACACCCCTACAAGCTTGCATAGGCTTAGTTAAAACACCATTCACATTAAACTCATATGAAACAGTAGTAACTGTAAGCATAATCCACTGAATGAATTTTGGTGGAATGCCTAACTCCCTCAGAATAACCTCAAGTGCTCCCCAATCCACCATATCATATGCCTTTTGGAGATCAATCTGCAGCATGCATCGAGGGGCTTCAGTCTGCCTAGTATAGCCTTTGATAATTTCATAAGCTAGCATAATATGATTATGGATATTCTGCCCAGGAATGAAAGCAGCCTGACTATGATTCAGTACCTCCTGGAAAACAGCTCCTAGTCTGGCTGAAATAATTGAGATAATTTTGTAGAATGTAGTGCAGCCTGCAATTGGTCTATAATCCTTAATACCTTTGGCATGATCATTCTTTGGAATCAAAGTCACCACAGTCTTATTGAAAGGTATAAACATTTTGTTCTGATCAAAGAACTCCATGACTGCTGCCACCACATCTGCTTTAAGAACTTTCCAGCAGGATTTGAAGAATTTTGCTCCATACCCATCAACACCTGGGGATTTAAGGTCACCAATTCCTTGGAGGGCTTTTTCAATCTCATTCTCAGTGACTTTGCCCACCAAAAAATTCCTCTGCTGCATACTGAGTTGCTTTCCCCTCCTCATAGCATCAATATCTACATGGATCAAGGTTTTGTCCTTTATTCCCATAAGGCTAGCATAAAATTCCCTAACCTCCTGCAAGATATCTTGTTGGCTATGCAGAATGGAGCCATCCTACTTTTGAAGGAGATTCATGGTTTTCTGACTATGCTTAGTGTTGTACCCCAAAATTTGCCCTCCCATATTCTTCAAGATTTGTCAAGGTCAATCTCCAAATGGTTCAAAATCTCTCAAGGGTTGCACAGTCCAATTGCCTCATAACACAGTCAAAATTAGGGTTTTGGTTCTTGCAAAGAAATTGAGGTTTTCAAGGGTCCAATCAAGTCCCATATGCCTATATACATTGTCAAGCATTCATATGTCAAGTTTCAAGACTCACAACATCAAGTTGCACAGTCAAAAGCCCTAATTGCTTCACAGTCAACTACAGGGGTAAATTGGTCATTTGACAGTCAAAAGTCAAAAAATTTGGTCAACATCTTATTTTGAAGCCACAATCATCATTTGATCAATTCTTGATCATGATTCCTCAAGCATGGCTCAAAAAGTCTCAAGGTGTCAAAAGTTTCTATTTTTGGACAGCTGAAAAGTCAACTGTAACTTGACCAGGGCATAACTTTTTCATGGTTCATCATAAAAATCCCATCCAATGCTCATTTTGAAGGGGATGACATTTCCTACAACTCATCTTCACACTCCAAGTCCAAGAAATGCTCTCACAAAAAGTTATCAATTTCAACATTATAGGTCATTTTCAAAAGTCAACAAAAAGGCACTTTAAGTCAAAGACCATAACTTGAGATTGGTGAATCAAAATGACATGGGACCAAAGGCATTGGTTAGAGGACTTCAAGACCTTTCCAAAATGTCCAAGAACATGTTCATAGCTTCAAAATTGAGCAAGATATACATTGGAGAAGTTGGGAAATTTTTGGGATTTTCAAAAGTCAACTTTGCCTAAAACACTTCATTTTTGCTAATGGGCCTCAAATTCCTTCTTGAAACTTTACCCAAAGCCTATGCACGACCCATTGAACTTAATTTGATTTATTTTCTTATTTTTAATTAATTAATTGAATTTATATTACTATTAATTCATTTAATTGGTTTTAATTGTAGGAAAATATCAAAACATGGTTGTCAAATCTTTTTATGAAGCAAATACACTCCATATATGTTGAAGATCTCGTACATCACTCAAGGGGACAAGATCTCCCAATTTGGCAAGGTTTTCATTGAAAAAAGATTGGAAATTATATGATTGAAAATGAAAGATTGAAACATTATTTCATGGACTTTTGGGCCAAGGTTTTAACCTAATTCTCTTCACATACATATGCTGAAGCCAACCCTATTCCTAAGAACGTGAAAGTTGCCATAGAAAACCATAACCAAATTGCAAAAATTCAAGAAATATTATGAAACTGAAATCAATATTCCAGGTGAATTCAAAGCCTAAAAGTGGTTCCAACGTGTTGCTGACATTGCCGGGAGTCCATTGCCATCAAGAACAAGCTCTAATACACAAGGAAATGGTAAAACAGAGTCACGGTTTGAACAAACATGTCCATAATCGAAATCCAATTTTTTATGCATCATTGACATGTTTTGATTATTGATTTGTATTGCTAACATCTTCCTGAAGCTTTTGGTATGGATTAATTACATTGAAACTCACAGAATCACAATTCACCGTGAATGGATTTTAGGGTTTAGAAGCTTGAAAATTAGGGCTTTCTTATTGAGGAAAAATCAGGCCTTGAGACACATACAGTTAAACTCAGAAGCTCCATACGAGTTGAATGAGACCCTCGCGCTCAATTTTTATGATGCCTGCTGCTAATCGCTATTATTGACACTTTTGGTTTGTGGGGGTTTAAAACCCCCGCTATCTTGTTTATATTTACAGGTGAAACGAAGAAGGAGAAGGCGTGGCAACGTGTGACTGGGTGATTCAAACTCAGCACGCGTTATTTTTGGTTTCATGTCATAATGTTTGTTTTTTTATATAATATTCATCATCCATTATGTTTACAAATGCGCATCATAGCTCAGATGGTTGGAGACGTGGCTGGCAAACACTGGGACCTGGGTTCGATTCCCAGGTCCCCCCATATAATTGTTGATTTTTGTTCTAACGTGTTCCAATACAGCAATCATCCAAATTCCACCATGCACGCCCAACAATAGCTTTCCATGTGTCCCTAGCTTCCATCCAGTGGCCAAGAGATGGAGTCCATGGTGTGTTCCAGTCAACAAATATGCACATGATTCCTGAAAGTCAACCAGGCTTAGAATCTTCTTGGGCCAGAATTGCTTCAATTTACCTCCACTTTGGGCCATCACACCCCCTTTGGTTTGCCTTGTTTTATTTCATTTTTTTCTGTTAAATTCTTTTAATTGTTTTAATTATTATTATTAATTCACAATAAATTAACTTTTCCTAATAAAATCAGAAAATCAAAATTGTAAAGATATTTTAATCATTTATTAATTTCACCATTAACTTATTTTTGTAAATAAATACTAATAACTAACTTAGTTTAATTTAGGTTTAAATTTTAATCTTTTTCTTAATAAATAAAAATTATATAGAATTAGGTTTTGACACTTTTAATCATTTTCTTAATTAATTATTATTATCATTATTAATTATTATTATTTTTTCACATATAAATGTAAATTAATTAATTAGCTTAAATTAGGTCAACTTTAACATTTTTATTAATAATTAAACTTAGAACTAGGGTTTTCTTTTGACTTTAATTTCTTTATTTTCATTAAATACAAAAAAAAACATAAAAATATCTTTCTTTAATTAATTAAATAACTAGTGTGATCGGTGGATCTGGAACTGACTGTTTAACGCTGGTTCGCGAAATGTCGCGGAAGCAAGAGTCGCCACCGTCTTTTATTTTCTCCAAATGGAAAGGACAAAAGCACAGAAAAATTCCTTAAAGAGATTGCTCTCGGTTCGGGAGGTAGGTTATAGAAAGGGAAGGTGTTAGCACCCTTTCTATCCATGGTTATCCATGGGCTCTTAGATACTTGCTCATTTATGTTTTCAAAAATGGTTTGTTTGCTTTTCAACTGTGGGTTTTAAAAAGTTTCTTTGAAAAATTTCAGTTCGACTCTTGTATCAATCCTCAAGAGTGTTTGAAAAGTTGCTTTCGAAAGCTTTTTGAAAATGTGTCGGTGTGAAAAGTATTTTTGAATTTGTTTTGAAATTAGAGCAAGTATCTAGAGTCGTCTACCTACCCTAAGGAATTCGTCTGTGTAGATGTCCTTTAAAGGTAGGTAGCACCACCGTTGGAGGTGTTCGGGTCAATTCGAGGTTCGGGACATGGTGATCACCAGAGCAATAGGAAGATACCTTAGAAGCTACCCTCATGCCAGGTTCCCGGATCATGAGGACTTACTAAAACATCCTCTACTCGACGATCACCTTTCGAGGCAAGGCAACAGTGAGGTGTACCCTAGGGGTGGTGTGTGATTTTGTGTGTCATGTTCGTTTATTTTATCTTGTCCTATCATTGGTGATCTATGCGCTTGTTTTTATTTTTTTGTCCATTCATTCTTGCATGCATTTGTTAACAGTTAAAAATTGCGAGGAAGATAAAATTCCTAAACTATTACAAAGGCGCGGGTCCACATCGCAAAAAATTCCAGAACCCGATTTGACAGAAAATAAAGCATTAAAGAAAGTGCGAGAAAATATATTACACGGCTTTGGGAGAGATACATAAATATTAAAAGAAAATGAAATAAATATGCGAATTGGAATAAAATTAGAAACGAGGGCGTTGGACCCTTTTTGCAAAATTAAATTAAATGATTAAATTAATTAAAATTAAAAAAAGAAAAAGAAATTATTTTTCAGTTTTTTGTATTTATGATAATTTAATGAGATTAATTGGAATTAAAATGCTAACCCTAATTCTAATTGCTTTTTAGTTTATTAAGAAAGAATTAAATTTTAACATAAACTTAATCTAATTATTTACATGCAATTTAATTACAAAAATAAATAATAGGAAATATTTAATTATTATGAAAGAAAAGAAAAAAGGATAAAAATTATTATAAACCCTAATTCTACCAATTTTAGGTTTTTATTGAAAAAATGTTAAGATTAAACCCTAAATTAAAACTAAGTGAATTAATGAATTTTATTTACAAAAAATACTAATTAAATAAAGGTATTTAATTTTGGTCTTTTCTGATTTTTTATTGTTTTTTATATTATTATGAAAATAATTAAATTAAAGAAACTGATTAAAAAAATAATATTTGAAATAAGTAAAATAAAGAAAAGAAATAAAAATTCAAACCTAGGGGGTGTCTGTCCCCAATTGAGAGGTGAAGTCCAATATTTCAGGCCCATTCATATCAGGCCCTTTTGACCTTTTCAGGATGCGTGTGGGGTGTTGACTCAGGTCCACCATAGTCTTCAGATCCTGGTCTTTGATTGAGTCTAGTGGGACGCGTGGACGTTTGGTAGCGTGGATGCATGGTGGTCTTCAGGAGAAATACTGCATAGGAATATTAGTGACAAAATAATATGGAAAGGATAGGGGACCTGGGGCTCGAACCCAGGTCCTGAACATTACCAACGCTTAAGCCTGCCAGTTGATCCAAACGCGTTTTCTGTATATTAACTAATAAACAATCATTATAAAATAAAACAAACGCGTTAGTGCTCTTTGCGTGCGAAAGTTTAAACGATCCAATCGTTGATGGCCACCTCGTCTTCTTCTCCTACGTTCCCTGAAACACAGAACCATAAGCAACGGTTTTTGAACCGTTCCAAAATATACCATTCCAGAAAATAGCGGTTAGGAATCCTGGCATTAGAAATTAGGCGCGAGGGTCGTTTTGTTTTCGTCTAAGAGCGCTGAGTTGGATAGCCTAGGTCCCATGTGCTAATTGTTCAAGGTTTGGAAACCCCTAAATCAATTTTCACGAAACCCTAATATGCTCTCATGGTGGATTCTTCGTTTTAGCATGAAACTCCAATCAAGTTACGCAGTTAGCTTGCAAACATCATTCTAAACACAAAAACAACAATGAAACATGTTAAAAATGCATGAATGATGGAAAACGATTTTGGAATTTTTCTCACCAACTTCAATGGTGATTTCGTATTCTCTTGAGTATGGGACTTAGTGAATGATTGGAAAACGTTCTATGATCCTCAAGGAAGGTGTTTGAACAGCTCTTACACCTTGAATTCACCTGTAAAACCAAAATCGAATTTCAAAAATATGTGAGTTTCTTGAGTTCTTGTATGGCTTGGTTATGCAGTTTTTCAGTCAGTGAGCACGAGGGTTTGCTTGCATATATGTATATGAGTGATTAGGTCAAAGAAAATTGGTCCAAAATCCATGAATTAATGAAAAATATATTTGATTTTCAAGCCATTATTTTGCAATCTTTTTCACATGTTTTTGCTACCAAATCATGTCCAATTAGCTTCAATTTATTCCTAATCTGACTTACACAAAATCTTGGAGATATTATATGCATAAAAAGATTTGAAACATTAGGTTTAATATCTTTCATGTATTTTAATTAATTTAAATGAATTATTAATAATAAAAATCCAAATAAATAAATAAAAAATGAAGAAAAACTTCCCTTTGGGCCAAGTGGTCGTGCACATGCCTTGGATACTGAATTGTGGAAGAAAAAGAGGCCCATTAGCAATTTTAGGTCATTTGAAGCAATATTGACTTTTCAAAATATCCAAAAATTTCCCAACTTCCACAAGGCATAACTTGCTCAATTTTTAAGCTTTGCTCATGTTCTTGGACATTTTGGAAAGGTCTTTTAGTCCTCTAACCAATGCCTTGGTCCCATGTCATTTGGATTTACCAATCTCAAGTTATGGCCTTTGACTTAAAGTCCCTTTTTGTTGACTTTTGAAAATGACCTATAATGTTGAAATTGATAACTTTTTGTGAGAGCATTTCTTGGACTTGAAGTGTGAAGAGGAGTTGTTGGAAATGTCTTTCTATTCAAAATGAGCTTTGGATGGAATTTTTCTGATAATCCATGTGAAAGTTATGCCCTGGTCAATTTACAGTTGACTTTTTCAACTGTCCAAATAAGGAAACTTTTGCATCTTGATGATTTTTGAGCCAAGCTTTGAGAATCATGATCAAGCATTGATCAAATGATGTTTGTGGCTTCAAAATGAGATGTTGACCAAAAATTTGAACTTTTGACTGTCAAATGACCATTTTGCTCTTACAGTTGACTGTAGTGCAATTAGGGTTTTGACTGTGCAATTTTGTGCTGAAAGTCTTGAAACTTGATATGAGGATGCTTGACCATGTTTATAGGCATGTGGGACTTGATTGGAACCTTGGAAACTTCATTTTCTTGATCAGAACCAAAACCCTAATTTTGACTGTTTAGGAGGCCCTTGCACTGTGCAACCCTTGGGGAGATTTTGAAGCTTTGACTTTGCAATTCTTGAAGAATATGGGAGGGAAAATTTTGGGGTACAACAGTTGCCCCTGTTCAATCTTCTTAGATCCGAGGATGCAGATCGGCTGACGTGCCTTTCGTAATCCGAAGGTGGAAGATGATTGAACACTAGAGTGCCCAGAAATTTGCGCTCACATAGTAGCAGTGTGATGGTGGAATGGGCTTATATATGCCATTTAGAGATTGCTGGATAGGATGATGGGCTTATAGATGCCATGCTAAGAGATGATGGAAGGTGGATGGGCTTATAAATGCCATCTGGGTGTCAATCGCATAAGAGATTCCTTAGCGAGAACTTGCGTACCTGCATAAGAAAAATGAGTACCTGACATGTTGCAGGAGCTGGTCTTCAGATGCTTTGTATAGATATGTCCTGACTGGTTACAGGAGCTAAATCTGGAGCTTCAAATGGTGATGAATGAACCAGGGATGGTTACTACCTGAACAGGATCGGTGAGAGAACCTTGGACGACTTCAGCTTCAACAGCCATCGTTGAGCGAATCTTGGGATTATTACTACCTCCGCAGTATCGGGGAGAGAACCATAGGCGACTACAACCTCAACAGCAATCATTGAGAGAATCTTGGTGGGAATTATCGTCTCCGCAGCATCGGGGAGAGAACCATAGGCGATTACAACTCAAAAGCAATCATTGAGAAAACCTTGGATGGAATTATCATCTCCGCAGTATCGGGGAGAGAACCATAGGCGATTACAACTCAAAAGCAATCATTGAGAAAACCTTGGATGGAATTATCATCTCCGCAGTATCGGGGAGAGAACCATAGGCGATTACAACCTCAATAGCAATCATTGAGAAAACCTTGGATGGAATTATCACTTCCGCAGTATCGGGGAGAGAACCATAGGCAATTACAATCTCAATAGCACTCATTGAGAAAACCTTGGATGGAATTATCATCTCCGCAGTATCGGGGAGAGAACCATAGGCGATTACAACCTCAATAGCAATTATTGGGAAAACCTTGGATAACTTCTACTGAGTTTTCATCAGAAAAATCTGTTTGGGGTCGATTTAACTGGACTAGAGAAGGCCTTGGACTGGATAAGAAATCTTTGGAGTCGATTAACTGAACCGGTCTAGGTCTTGAATGTCTTCAACTGGATAAGAAACAGGGAGATCTTTGGAGTCGATCTGACCGAACCAGAGAAGGCCTTTGACTGGATAATAACCAGAGAAATCTTTGGAGTCGATTTAACTGAACCAGATAAGGTCTTAGAGTCTTGAAATATGATTGAGAATTTAACTGAATCTTTCCTGAAAGGTAAAGGTCAGTCATATGCAATACATGATATGGACCAAGCAATGATGTTCTCAACATAAATGAGATTTATAAGATATGATGCGTATATGCATGCTATAATGATGTATGGAAGTGCGATGTTTATGAATGTATTCTTCGTCTATGAAAGTAAATCCTTGACGGGTGCCGGGAAGTTACTCCTGGGCTGATGTTGGAGAATAGATTTTACTTCCACTGGGGACGATAATTGCAAGAATACCGGTAGGAGAAGATGACTCCGTTGGGGAATAAACTTGGCGAATGGAATAAATCTGCGGGGAGGAAAGTACTCTAACGATCTTGCTGGGAAGCAGTACTCTGTGGGGAGAGAGATGCTTTTGCTGAGCGTTGATAATAACTTGCCAGGGATACCCTTGTTGTACTGGAAGTGTTAATAGACTTCGCTGGGGATAAGAAAACTCCGCCAAGGACGCTCTTTCCGTGGCTTTTGGCTAAGGATAACCCAGTTATATCCTGGTAAGGAAATAACTCTTTGAATAGAGCCGGGAGACGTATTCGTGTTCTGCGAGGATAAGCTTCCAGAATCTACTAGGGATAAGCTTACTGCTTGGGGAGATGAATTCCAACTTTCCTGGGGATACTGGATTGGACTCTCCTGGGGAAGTTTCGAACTGCGGGGGAAGTGATTCCACTAAATGTTTGATATACCGCCGGGGAACAATCTTTAGACCAAGATTGTCGGGGATGCTTGTTAAGAATACATATGCTGCTGGGGAATGTTGAGATCTGCTGGAGGATACCCAACTTCCTTAAGGTTTGATAGTATAGCTTTGCTCGAGGAGAGTATACTGTCTTGCTGACTTACTCTCTGGGGAATTGGGATATCGGGTTGCGTTCTTCAGCTGATCCTACCTTGGTACCTTGGAGGACAGAACAATTAGATTGCTTAGACAACTCTTTTATTGCCCCTGTTTCTAATGTTACCTGTAATTGACCCTTTGTTTCGTATGCAAATATTCATGAGTTAGCAAATTATTGTTAATGCATATATCACAAATTGAACCTTGGACGTTCTTCGCAAAACAAAACAGAAAAAGAAAAACAATTGGCACTTTTAACTGAAAATATATATTTGTATTGATTTTTGAATGGCCCGTAAATAGGCGTTTTGTGTAAAAGAGGCTGACGTCCTAGTAAGAGAATGCCGCCGAACAAAAGAGTTTATACAAATTTTGTACAAGAGAAAATAAACCGCTGTGTGAAATGAACGATCCCACTGGGTTTCAATTCTGCTATTGCCTTTATAACTCCGAGAGTCTCATCACTTGACGACCTTGGTTGAAGATGAAGCTGACTGATCAATGCCGTCTGAGCTTGATGTAGATACCGGATTCTGGATGCAAAGTGATCCAATGAGACATAGTATTACGCTTTTATCCCTAACTTTTGCCTGGACCGCCCTTTCGGGTTTTCAGTCCACCGGGATACCCATTTTTGCCCAAGCCACCTTTTCAGGTTTTCGACTTGCCGGGTGTACAGATTTTTTCCATTTCATCCCTTCATTTTGCCCGAACCCTTTTGGTTCGCCGGGAAGCCCTAATTTTTGCCTAGGCATGTCAGCCTAGCGGGTCTTTTATTATGCGTAGTATCTTTTTACTATGTCTGCATTGGCGGGGTGAGGAAGGTCGTCACCATCCATATTGGTTAGAATCATGGCTCCTCCTGAGAACACATGTTTAACCACAAATGGCCCTTCGTACGTAGGGGTCCATTTGCCCCTTGGATCACTCTGAGGAAGAATGATTCGCTTGATTACCAGATCCCCAACTTGATATTCCTGTGGTCTAACCTTTTTGTTAAATGCCCTGATCATCCATTTTTGATACGTCTGACCATGACAGATAGCAGCGAGTCTCTTTTCATCAATGAGGTTTAACTGATCAAGTCGTGTCTGAATCCAATCATCTTCACTCAGATCTGCATCCTTCATTATCCGGAGAGAGGGTATTTGCACTTCGATCGGTAAGACTGCCTCCATACCATAAACCAAAGAGAAAGGAGTTGCCCCGGTTGACGTCCTAGCTGAGGTACGGTACCCATGTAGAGTGAACGGTAACATCTCGTGCCAATCTTTATAGGTCACTGTCATCTTCTGCACGATTTTCTTGATATTTTTATTTGCTGCTTCTACAGCCCCATTCATCTTCGGTCTGTAAGGAGAAGAATTGTGGTGCTGTATCTTAAACTGCTCGCAGAGCTCAGTGATCATCTTGTTATTCAGATTGGTACCGTTATCTGTAATAATCCTCTCTAGGACACCGTACCGACAGATCAGATTATGCCGAATGAACCGTGCCACCACAGTCTTGGTTACCGTAGCGTAGGAAGCTGCTTCAACCCACTTTGTAAAATAATCAATCGCCACTAGGATGAAGCGGTGCCCATTGGATGCCGTAGGTTTAATCTCACCAATCATGTCTATGCCCCACATTGCAAACGGCCAAGGCGCAGTCAGAACATTCAGGGGTACTGGAGGAACATGCACCTTGTCTGCATAAATCTGGCACTTATGGCATGTCCTAGAATGTTGGTAGCAGTCAGCTTCCATTGTGGACCAGTAATACCCTGCCCGAAGGATCTTCTTTGCCATTGTATGCCCACTGGAATGTGTACCAAAGGTCCCTTCATGTAGCTCTTCCATGATCATTTCTGCTTCAGTCTTATCCACACAATGCAGTAAGGTTGAATCATGGTTTCGCTTGTACAAGATGCCGTTGCTAAGGAAGAAATTTGCCGCGAACCTTCTCAGGAACTTCTTATCGTTGACAGATGCACCTTCAGGGTATTCCTGAGCTTCCAAATATCTCTTCACCTCATGGTACCAAGGCTTCTCAGTCACCAATTCAGTCTCGAGATCACAACAGTATGCCGGTTCGTCCAGTTTCCAGATGATGATTCGGGGAGCTTCATTATCCCATTTGACCTTGAACATAGAAGACATTGTAGTTAACGCGTCCGCCAGCTGATTCTCCTCTCTCGGAAAGTGTTCAAAGGTTATCTTCGTGAAGTGGGGGATCAAGGTCAACACACATTCTCTGTAAGGAATAAGATTCAGATGTTTCGTATCCCACTCTCCTTTGATCTGATTGATCACGAGAGCGGAATCTCCGAAGACACTCAGAAACTTGATCCTTAAGTCGATCGCAGCTTGAAGACCCATGATGCACGCCTCATACTCTGCCATGTTGTTGGTACAGTTGAAACATAACCGGGCAGTGAGCGGAGTATGAGTGCCTTGAGGGGATATGATTATAGCGCCGAACCGTTACCTAAAGCATTGGAAGCTCCGTCAAAGTGCATAGACCATCGGGATCCTTCCTCAGGTCCTTCATCCGGTCCAGGTATTTCACAGTCAGTCACTATCATGATGCTTTCATCCGGAAACTCGAAGTTCATTGACTGATAGTCGTCTACTGCCTGATGTGCTAAGTGGTCTGCCAATACACTTCCCTTGATGGCTTTCTGGGTTGTGTACTGAATGTCGTATTCCGTCAAGATCATTTGCCATCTTGCTATTCTCCCAGACAGAGCAGGCTTTTCAAATATGTACTTTATCGGATCCATCTTTGAGATCAACAGGGTAGTGTGAGTCAGCATATACTGTCTCAGCCGGCGAGCAGCCCATACCAAAGCGCAACAAGTTTTCTCAAGCAGTGAGTATCGGGTCTCACAGTTGGTAAACTTTTTGCTAAGGTAATAGATGGCATGCTCTTTTCGGCCAGACTCGTCATGCTGCCCCAGCACACACCCCATTGAGTTGTCAAGTACTGTCAGGTATAATATCAGAGGTCTCCCTTCAACCGGTGGCATAAGGATGGGTGGTTCTTGGAGATACTCCTTGATTCTGTCAAAAGCAGCCTGACATTCATCATTCCAACGTACTACCTGATCTTTCTTCAGCAGCTTGAAGATTGGCTCACAGGTAGCAGTCAGGTGTGAGATGAACCGAGCAATGTAATTCAGGCGTCCTAAAAAGCCTCTGACTTCCTTCTCTGTCTTAGGAACTGGCATCTCTTGAATATCTTTGACCTTAGCGGGGTCCACTTGAATGCCCTTATCACTTACAACGAAGCCTAACAACTTCCCAGATCTCACCCCGAAGGTGCACTTGTTCGGGTTCAACCTCAGCTTGTATGATTTCAACCGGTCAAACAATTTCTACAGATGATCTAGGTGCTCTTCCTCAGTCTGGGACCTTGCGATCATGTCGTCAACATACACTTCTATCTCATGATGGATCATGTCATGAAATAAAGCAACCATGGCACGTTGGTAGGTTGCCCCAGCGTTCTTCAGTCCAAAAGGCATGACCTTGTAGCAGAAGGTGCCCCACTGAGTAACAAATGTAGTCTTTTCCATGTCTTCAGGTGCCATCTTGATCTGATTGTAACCTGAAAAGCCATCCATGAAAGAGAACACTTTGTGCTGAGCTGTATTATCAACAAGGACATCAATGTGAGGTAGAGGGAAGTCATCCTTGGGGCTGGCCCTGTTTAGATCCCTGTAATCAACACACATTCTGACCTTACCGTCCTTCTTTGGTACTGGCACCACATTAGCAACCCACTGAGGGTAAGAAGTCACTGCAAGGAACCCAGCATCAAACTGCTTCATAACATCGGCTTTAATCTTTTCAGACATCTCTGGACGCATACGACGGACCTTTTGCTTAACCGGAGGGCAGTCTTCCTTCGTAGGCAAGTGATGGACCACAATATCAGTGTCTAAACCGGGCATGTCTTCGTAGGACCAGGTGAATATCTCCATATAATCATGTAGCATCTTAGTCAACCGTTGTTTCACGCTGAGCTCTAGGTTGGCACCAATCTTTACCTCTTTCCTGTCTGCCTCAGTACCCAAGTTTATTGTTTCCACTGGCTCTTCATGTGGTTGAATTGCCCTCTCTTCCTGGAGTAACAGTCTTGCAAGCTCGCCTGGCACTTCGCAATCATCTTCACCTTCGTCTTCGGCTAAGTTGATCGGATTTTCGAAGTCATATATGGCAGTAGCAGAGTCGTTATCAGTGAGATCTAGAGTGGATTGAAACCTGTAGGAGTGAGTGTGTGTGTAAATACAGCTGTTTTTGAAATATATAAAGGAAGGAAAGACAGAAAAGGAGCACAAGATTTGAAATGTGAGAAAACGTCCAAGATTTTCATTTATGATATATGAAATGACAATTTATATGCCCTCACAAATAAAACCACGGTGCCTCGGGTAAGACACCGGGCCATAGAGTTTAATTAATTGTTTATTACAAATAACAAAACAAAGAAGTTTATTACTGCGTAACAAAAGTAACAGGAGTATGGTCCTTGGCAATCCAATTGGTCAATCCGCCTTCAGTTGTCGGATAGATCCAGCTATTGAATTCTGCTTCATCCACCTCATTGTCCTCCCCAACAGCATTCACTCCAGGATTTGTAATGAGCACAGGAGGTCTTCTGGTCTTCGCCTTCCGCATAGCTTTCTGACCCTCTGTAGTAAAACCCAGCCCAAATTTGTCAGTTTTCTGTGTAAAGTCGGGAAGCTTGCCCCAGTTAGCACATTCACCTTTCTGAACTACAGCCCGGGCATCCTTCAGGGAAGCCATCTTCAAAGGAACATTCTCTTCGACCGCTGTTTCTGCTGCTGCTGAAATTGGAAGCACCTCCTCGAAATGCTGAAAGGGGGTTTCAATAAACTCCCCGTCCATCTCAATGTATCTGAAGGAATTCAAATGGCTCACCATATACTCCTCCTCTCCCTGTACAGTGACGATCTTCCCTCTGACGGGGTACTTCAGCTTCTGGTGCAAGGTAGAGGTCACTGCCCCAGCCTTATGGATCCAAGGTCGACCCAGTAGACGAGAGTACGATGGACGGATATCCATCACATAAAATGTAGAGTCAAACACCTGAGAGCCCACACGAATAGGGATGTCAACCTCTCCATGAACCATCCTCTTGGAACCGTCAAAGGCTCTGACGATTATATTGCTAGGTTTTAGTTCCAGGCCTTCACAATCCAATCGGTCTAAGGCCTTCTTTGGTAGAACATTCAAGGAAGAGCCCGTGTCCACCAACACATGCGCCAGAGTAGTGCCCCTGCATTCAATAGAGACATGCAGAGTATCATTGTGGTCTCTTCCTTTTGCAGTCAGGTCAGCATCTGAGAAACCCAAGCCATTGTCCGCTGTCAGATTTTCTACGCAATCAGTGAATTGAATTGCAGATGTCTCCTGTGGCACATGGGCCGTCTTGAGAAATGAGATCAAGGCCTTAGCGTGGGCCTCGGAGCATAGCAATAAAGAGAGCATGGAGATCTTGGAGGGCGTATGCCCCAGCTGTTCCACAACATTAAAGTCACTCTTTTTTATTATCTTTAGAATCTCCTCCATTTCCTGTTGGGAGGCCTCAGCATTTATAGGTATCGGTGCCTCCATCCGGGCAGGCTCATCTTCAATTCCCTTGCCCCGGGCATTGGATGACTCGGCAGCAGGGGAAACAACTTGGTCAGCAACATGAACAGGTACACTTGTAGGTGTTATAAGGAGGGGTCTTCGAGCCGCGGGTGGTGCAATGTCAGGCGAGAAGAGCCTGCCACTGCGGGTAACCTTGGCTGGGCCAGTGATATCACAGATACTGGCGCCAGTGTTGAACTCTTGTTTAATTCCATTCACATATACGTCAGCCCCATAATGCCAGGGGACCGCTTTATCAGATACGTAGGGAAGAGGCCCCGGAACAGTGATAACAACAGGTGCGACAGTCATGATTTGAACAGGCTTCTTCGGGAGAGCCTTGATTGGATTATTGAAGATGGTAACCACGGAAACTTCTTCTACCGGAACCAACTGAACAGCAGACTTCTTAAACAGAATCTCCTTGCTATCCATTAGGCTTTGGATGCCTGACTTCAGCAAGGGACAACCAGATAAGGAAACAGCACAGAACAGGCAACCCTCGCTGCAACCCGGAAATAAACCGGCCAGCAGCAGGTTCCTCTTGACAGTCTTCAGAGGAGTAGCCAGATCATCCACAGAAACAGCGTACACTTCTTCATCAACAGCATTTACCCCATGCTGAGGCATAGGAGCAGTAACCACATTCGGCCTCTCAGGCGCTTCGAACTGTATCTCCTTCGCATCGATAAGGTCTTGCACCTTATTCCTTAATGCCCAACAGTCATCAGTGGAATGCCCCGGGCTATCAGAATGGTACGCACAGCGGGCATTTGGGTTATATTTTGGAGAGGCAGTGTTCACACCTTTGGGTGCCTCTCTGACAGTCACTAAATTGGTGGATAGTAACTGCGGCAAGATTTGGGATATGGTCATGCTCAAACGGGTAAACTCTCTCCGGGGTCTTTCAGCCCTTTGAGGATTGGTTGGCCGAGGAGCGGCAGCAGGCTTAGCAATCATGACCGCACTGACAGATTGGCGGCGCTCAGATCTCTCTGGTCTCTGGGAGCCATATACAGCACTAGCCTCCTTTTTGAAGGGTTTCTTCTCAGAACTAGACGATGCACCCTTCGGAATCTTTCCAGACTTCAACCCAGCCTCAATTCTCTCTCCAGTCAGAATCAGATCGGTGAACCCTGCAGACGAATTCCCGATAAGATGGTTGAAAAATGGCCCAGATAGGGTCCCCAAGAACATGTCTACCAACTCCCGATCAGTCAACGGAGGCTGCACCCTGCCAGCCAGATCCCTCCACTTCTGAGCGTACTCCTTAAAACCTTCACTTGAACCTAACGACATACCCTGGAGTTGGGTACGTGTAGGGGCAAGGTCGGCATTATATTGATACTGCTTATAGAAAGCAGTAGCTAACTCCTCCCAGTTACGAACCTTGGTCCCATCCAGCTGATAGAACCATTCGAGATGAGTCCCTGAAAGACTCTCCTGGAAGAAGTGGATCCACAAATTCGTATCCGCTGAGTACGGTTGAATCTTCCGAACATAGGACCTGAGATGTAGCTTGGGACAAGACGCCCCATCGTACTTAGTGAAAGATGGTGCTTTGAACTTGCGAGGAATGATCACACCAGTAGACAAACCCAGATCTCCAAAATCCAGCCCAGGTACCTGTTGGATCTCCATAGCATTCAACCTGTCTTCCAACTGCTTGTAACGGTCTTCTGCCGGAGGATATTGCTCTTCATCAAAATCAGTCTCGTTGTCGGAGACTACCGGACTAGGACCTTTTTCTGCTTGAGGAGTACTCTTGCCAATAGAAGAACCAGCCTCTTCATTCTGCAGAGTATTGCCAAACCTTCGGCCCGAGCTGAACAGAACAGTCCTTCTCTTCTTCTTCTTTTCCTTCTTCAGGAGCAGAGCCTTCAGCTCTTCTTGGCCCTGAGCCAAACCCATGATTAATTCCTGAAATTGCGCATTCTGCGCCTGAAGAGCCTTGATGGACATTTCAGTTGATGAAGAGTCAGGATTCATGATGCTGAAATAAACAGCGAAGAACTGTAAGCAACCTGAAAAGAGGAAAAACCTGCTATGCACATGATGAATGGAATGCATATGATTTATGTTTTCAAAGACAATTGGGAATCAACTTTGTAAACAAAAAGGAACACACTTCATTAGATTCAACTTTGAAACTGAAATTATTCAACAGGTTGCCCTTAGGCGTTACATGAAAGGAAATACTGAAAAGGGAAATAAAACTGTAAAAGAACATCCGGGGCTCCTTATTGATCCCATGGTCTCCTCTTCTCAATACGGATGTAGGCATTCAGAGCTCTCTCATTCTCCAACTGCTTTGTCAGCTTCTGGATCTTTAATTCCTGCTCGTTGAACTTTTCCCGGTAAGAATCCCGCTCTTCTCGCAGTTGCGACCAAGATCTCTTCAATGTCTCATAATCAGTAGGTATCTGAGGAGGAAGGACAGTTGGAGGAACACCATCTTTGTCAGGATACTCAAGAATGACGGGTCTGACGGCTTCATACGGCATACCTAACTTCTGAGCACGGATGCGAACCCATTTGTAGTAGGCTTTCATAGGTAAAGAAGTCTTTGGCCCCAGCTCTTGTGGGTCAGCTTTATGAACTTTGTCCCAAGCCTTGATGAACCTACGACGCAGCTCGTCACTATCCACCTGAAACTCAAAACTGATGTGAGGCACCAACATCTCATGGGGGCCTGCTCTTCTGGCTCTTCCAAACTGACAGAGTGCTAGACATGGATTGTAAGAGATCCCTCCTTGAGTACCAATCAGTGGAACATTAGGGTATTCCCCGTATCGATCAATGACAGCTATCTCATCCAACCCTCTGCAAGTCCAAATGATGTCTTTGTCGGTGAGAGACATTAACCTGTGAGCCCAACCTCTTCCTTCTTGGTTCTTCAGTACGAACTTAGGGAGGTGCGAAATAAACCACCTCACCAACAAAGGGATACAACACCATAGGGTTCCTCGTCTTCGGGTAGTACGGGCATGAAGTTGTTGCAGGATGTCACCCAAGAGAGTGGGCATAGGATTCTGAGACATAAAGATCCTTATGGCAGTGACATTGATGAAGTTGTCAGGATTAGGAAACAGGACTAACCCATAGATTAGGAGAGCCAAAATGTCTTCATATGCCCTAAAATCCAGGTCATTCCAGAAACTGTTAGCTTTACCAATCAGAAACTTAGCCAAGAAACCCTTAACTCCGCTTCTAGTTACCCAGTTGTCCATTACCTCTTGATGTGTCAAGGGAAGAGCTGCAGCAACATCCTCAAGCCTGAGGGTCTTTTTCCAACCAGTAAAGGGAGTCTGATCCAAGATAGGGATACCAAGCAAATCAGAGAACTCTTCCAGGGTAGGGACCAGCTGGAAGTCTTGAAAGGTGAAGCACTGGTACAGGGGGTCATAGAACTGGGTCAGAACACTCATCAACTGTTGATCCCGCTTTGCAGTGACTAAACTGAGAAGAGAACCATGCCTCTGGATGAAGGAAGTGGTATTTGGAATTCTGCTAACCAACTCATCAAGCAACTCAGGTGAACGAACAAAGTTGAACCGGATAGTATTCCTTCGCACAGGCATCATGATGTCCTACAAAACAGAGCAAAGGTGAAACCCTCTTGTCTTTGAAATGGTCAGTCCTTATGCAGGATGCATGCAATGCTCATGATGTTATGATGTAATGATAAACCACACCACAAACAGATACAAAGGCAAACATGGTAAGGCACACAAGTCACACAAGGCAAGCCCCTAGAGTTTAGGCCAGCATGAGGTCTAGGTACTACCCTCTTTCAGTTCGTTGGTTCATACCTGTCCTATCAAAGTAACCGGGTTCTTAGAGGATCCCAATATCATCGACTACCCTCAATCGGTCATAACTCCAGCATCGCAATCTTTTCTTGCGGCCAGAACCATCACGAGAGTTTAGCCTCAATGGGCGTAGCATACTGCTACTGTTCTAATGGCCAAGTTGTGTCAATTAAGGTTCTAAGGTTGTTGGTGCTTAATGACTCCTTAGAAGACCCATATTCTCCTCGTTGCGACACAAGGGATATCGGTACAGACCAAGGTGCCACACCAACGTAGCCACTGCTTCACCCATGTCGGTCTACGCCGGACAGGTCCCTCACAGCTTATGCTACCTAAACAGGGTATCCCCAGATCCGGGTTAGGATCTATGTAACTCCCATGCAACCCACAAATTTAAAGCAGACAAGTCAATACAATTGAAAACACAGTTATGAACTAACCCTAAGGTACACCTCACTTTAAAATTATCCCCAGCAGAGTCGCCAGTTCTGTGATCGGTGGATCTGGAACTGACTGTTTAACGCTGGTTCGCGAAATGTCGCGGAAGCAAGAGTCGCCACCGTCTTTTATTTTCTCCAAATGGAAAGGACAAAAGCACAGAAAAATTCCTTAAAGAGATTGCTCTCGGTTCGGGAGGTAGGTTATAGAAAGGGAAGGTGTTAGCACCCTTTCTATCCATGGTTATCCATGGGCTCTTAGATACTTGCTCATTTGTGTTTTCAAAAATGGTTTGTTTGCTTTTCAACTGTGGGTTTTAAAAAGTTTCTTTGAAAAATTTCAGTTCGACTCTTGTATCAGTCCTCAAGAGTGTTTGAAAAGTTGCTTTCGAAAGCTTTTTGAAAATGTGTCGGTGTGAAAAGTATTTTTGAATTTGTTTTGAAATTAGAGCAAGTATCTAGAGTCGTCTACCTACCCTAAGGAATTCGTCTGTGTAGATGTCCTTTAAAGTAGTGCCATCCCACCATTGAGAGGTAGGTAGCACCACCGTTGGAGGTGTTCGGGTCAATTCGAGGTTCGGGACATGGTGATCACCAGAGCAATAGGAAGATACCTTAGAAGCTACCCTCATGCCAGGTTCCCGGATCATGAGGACTTACTAAAACATCCTCTACTCGATGATCACCTTTCGAGGCAAGGCAATAGTGAGGCGTACCCTAGGGGTGGTGTGTAATTTTGTGTGTCATGTTCGTTTATTTTATCTTGTCCTATCATTGGTGATCTATGCGCTTGTTTTTATTTTTTTGTCCATTCATTCTTGCATGCATTTGTTAACAGTTAAAAATTGCGAGGAAGATAAAATTCCTAAACTATTACAAAGGCGCGGGTCCACATCGCCAAAATTTCCAGAACCCGATTTGACAGAAAATAAAGCATTAAAGAAAGTGCGAGAAAATATATTACACGGCTTTGGGAGAGATACATAAATATTAAAAGAAAACGAAATAAATATGCGAATTGGAATAAAATTAGAAACGAGGGCGTTGGACCCTTTTTGCAAAATTAAATTAAATGATTAAATTAATTAAAATTAAAAAAAGAAAAAGAAATTATTTTTCAGTTTTTTGTATTTATGATAATTTAATGAGATTAATTGGAATTAAAATGCTAACCCTAATTCTAATTGCTTTTTAGTTTATTAAGAAAGAATTAAATTTTAACCTAAACTTAATCTAATTATTTACATGCAATTTAATTACAAAAATAAATAATAGGAAATATTTAATTATTATGAAAGAAAAGAAAAAAGGATAAAAATTATTATAAACCCTAATTCTACCAATTTTAGGTTTTTATTGAAAAAATGTTAAGATTAAACCCTAAATTAAAACTAAGTGAATTAATGAATTTTATTTACAAAAAATACTAATTAAATAAAGGTATTTAATTTTGGTCTTTTCTGATTTTTTATTGTTTTTTATATTATTGTGAAAATAATTAAATTAAAGAAACTGATTAAAAAAATAATATTTGAAATAAGTAAAATAAAGAAAAGAAATAAAAATTCAAACCTAGGGGGGTGTCTGTCCCCAATTGAGAGGTGAAGTCCAATATTTCAGGCCCATTCATATCAGGCCCTTTTGACCTTTTCAGGATGCGTGTGGGGTGTTGACTCAGGTCCACCATAGTCTTCAGATCCTGGTCTTTGATTGAGTCTAGTGGGACGCGTGGACGTTTGGTAGCGTGGATGCATGGTGGTCTTCAGGAGAAATACTGCATAGGAATATTAGTGACAAAATAATATGGAAAGGGTAGGGGACCTGGGGCTCGAACCCAGGTCCTGAACATTACCAACGCTTAAGCCTGCCAGTTGATTCAAACGCGTTTTCTGTATATTAACTAATAAACAATCATTATAAAATAAAACAAACGCGTTAGTGCTCTTTGCGCGCGAAAGTTTAAACGATCCAATCGTTGATGGCCACCTCGTCTTCTTCTCATACGTTCCCTGAAACACAGAACCATAAGCAACGGTTTTTGAACCGTTCCAAAATATACCATTCCAGAAAATAGCGATTAGGAATCCTGGCATTAGAAATTAGGCGCGAGGGTCGTTTTGTTTTCGTCTAAGAGCGCTGAGTTGGATAGCCTAGGTCACATGTGCTAATTGTTTAAGGTTTGGAAACCCCTAAATCAATTTTCACGAAACCCTAATATGCTCTCATGGTGGATTCTTCGTTTTAGCATGAAACTCCAATCAAGTTACGCAGTTAGCTTGCAAACATCATTCTAAACACAAAAACAACAATGAAACATGTTAAAAATGCATGAATGATGGAAAACGATTTTGGAATTTTTCTCACCAACTTCAATGGTGATTTCGTCTTCTCTTGAGTAAGGGACTTAGTGAATGATTGGAAAACGTTCTATGATCCTCAAGGAAGGTGTTTGAACAGCTCTTACACCTTGAATTCACCTGTAAAACCAAAATCGAATTTCAAAAATATGTGAGTTTCTTGAGTTCTTGTATGGCTTGGTTGTGCAGTTTTTCAGTCAGTGAGCACGAGGGTTTGCTTGCATATATGTATATGAGTGATTAGGTCAAAGAAAATTGGTCCAAAATCCATGAATTAATGAAAAATATATTTGATTTTCAAGCCATTATTTTGCAATCTTTTTCACATGTTTTTGCTACAGAAGCATGTCCAATTAGCTTTACTTCTTTCCTAATCTGACTTACACAAAATCTTGGAGATATTATATGCATAAAAAGATTTGAAACGTTAGGTTTAATATCTTTCATGTATTTTAATTAATTTAAATGAATTATTAATAATAAAAATCCAAATAAATAAATAAAAAATGAAGAAAAACTTCCCTTTAGGCCAAGTGGTCGTGCAAATGCCTTGGATAATGAATTGTGGAAGAAAAAGAGGCCCATTAGCAATTTTAGGTCATTTGAAGCAATATTGACTTTTCAAAATATCCAAAAATTTCCCAACTTCCACAAGGCATAACTTGCTCAATTTTTAAGCTTTGCTCATGTTCTTGGACATTTTGGAAAGGTCTTTGAGTCCTCTAACCAATGCCTTTGGTCCCATGTCATTTTGATGTACCAATCTCAAGTTATGGCCTTTGACTTAAAGTCCCTTTTTGTTGACTTTTGAAAATGACCTATAATGTTGAAATTGATAACTTTTTGTGAGAGCATTTCTTGGACTTGAAGTGTGAAGAGGAGTTGTTGGAAATGTCTTTCTCTTCAAAATGAGCTTTGGATGGAATTTTTCTGATAATCCATGTGAAAGTTATGCCCTGGTCAATTTACAGTTGACTTTTTCAACTGTCCAAATAAGGAAACTTTTGCATCTTGATGATTTTTGAGCCAAGCTTTGAGAATCATGATCAAGAATTGATCAAATGATGTTTGTGGCTTCAAAATGAGATGTTGACCAAAAATTTGAACTTTTGACTGTCAAATGACCATTTTGCCCTTACAGTTGACTGTAGTGCAATTAGGGTTTTGACTGTGCAATTTTGTGCTGAAAGTCTTGAAACTTGATATGAGGATGCTTGACCATGTTTATAGGCATGTGGGACTTGATTGGACCCTTGGAAACTTCATTTTCTTGATCAGAACCAAAACCCTAATTTTGACTGTTTAGGAGGACCTTGCACTGTGCAACCCTTGGGGAGATTTTGAAGCTTTGACTTTGCAATTCTTGAAGAATATGGGAGGGCAAATTTTGGGGTACAACAACTAGGTTTAATTTAAAGCAAAGGACAAAAAAGCTCATAATTTGTCAAAAGGGTCAAAACCCTAAGGACGTCCAGTTTAAATTCTTTTTGCACGTTATTTTTCTTATTTGATTATTATGTAACTGTTTCCAGGGATGTAATAGTAATTAGGTTTATTGCTTTTTTACTTTCCGCATCTTTATCAAAAACGGGTCTTTGTTTTTTGGCGATGTATAGACCCGCGCCTTGTAATAGCGTAGCTTTTACCTTTCCGTATTTTATTTTCCGCACTCCTAACTGCTAAATTGCATGAAAGAATGTATGATAATTAAAAACAACTCGTAGCTCACAATTGCATGATCCAAGATAAATGTTAACCTGAAAACAACACACAATGCACATGCCACTTCTAGGGTACGCCTCACTCGTTGCCTCGAAAGTGGTCGTCAAGTATAGGATGTTTTAGCGGTCGCTCTTATGTCTAAGATCCAGTTGCCTCGAAACGGTTGCCTCGGATTAAAAAGGATCTAGGACATTAGGGTTACTTCTAAGGTGTCCTACTATTGCTTCGGTGACCACACTGTCCCTCAATCGAATTGACCCGAACACCTCCAACGGTGGTGCTACCTACCTCTCAATGGTGGGATGGCACTACCTTAAGGACTTTTACACAGCCTAATTCCTTAGGGTAGGTGGATTTCTCATAGGTACTTGCTCTCTCAAAAACAAAAACAATATTTTCGCACTGACACTTTCAAAAAGTTTTCAAACAAATTTTTCATACACTCTTGAGGACAGATACAAGAGTTACCTAGAAATTTTTCAAAACAAAACATTTTCAAAACCCACAAACACGTTTGAAAAGCAAACATCTTTTGAAAACATAAGAGCAAGTACCTAAGAGCCCATGGAAAACCATGGATAGAAAGGGTGCTAACACCTTCCCTTTCTATAAATCTACCTCCCGAACCGAGAAACATTCTCGAAAAGGAATTTTGCTGTGCTTTTGTCCTTTCCATGTTGAAGAACATAAAAGACGATGGCGACTCTTGCTTACCGCGACATTTCGTGAACCAGCATTTCAAAACAGTCAGTTCTATTTCCACCGATCACAGAACTGGCGACTCTGCTGGGGAAATATATAAAGTGAGGTGTACCTTAGGATAGATCACACTTATGTTTTCAATTGAATGTTTTGTTTGCTTTATTTTTGTGGGCATTGTCTTGGAGTTTCATAGATCCTAACCCGGATCTGGGGATACCCTTTTAGGTAGCATAAGCTGTGAGGGACCTGTCCGACGTAGACCGACACGGGTGAAACTGTGGCTACGTTGGTGTGGCGCCTTGGTCTGTACCGATATCCCTTGTGTTGCAACGAGGAGAATATGGGTCTTCTGAGGAGTCATTAAGCACCAACCGACCTTAGAACCCTAATTTGACCCAACTTGGCCATAGAACAGTAGCAGTATGCTACACCCATTGAGGCTAAACTCTCGCGATGGTTCTGGCTGCAAGAAAAGATTGCGACGCTGGAGTTATGACCGATTGAGGGTAGTCAGTGATATTGGGATCCTCTAGAACCCGGTTACTTTTGGTAGGACAGGTCTTAACCAATGAAACTGAAAGAGGGTAGTACCCAAACTTCATGCTGGCCTAAACTCTAAGGGCTGTCTTGTGTGACTTGTGTGCCTTATCATGTTTGCCTTTATGAATACTTGTGGTGTGCTTTATCATGACATCATACCATCATAGACATTGCATGCATCCTGCATAAAGACTGGCCCACTTCAAAGACAAGAGGGTTTCATCTTTTCTCTGTTTTGTAGGACATCATGATGCCTGTGCGAAGGAACACTATCCGGTTTAATTTTGTTCACCCACCTGAGTTGCTTGAAGAATTGGTTAGCAGAATTCCAAACACCACTTCCTTCATCCAGAGGCATGGTTCTCTTCTCGGTTTAGTCACTGCAAAGTGGGACCTACAACTGACGAGTGTCTTGACCCAGTTTTATGATCCCTTGTACAATTGCTTCACCTTTCAAGACTTCCAGCTGGTCCCTACCCTGGAAGAATTCTCTGATTTGCTTGGCATCCCTATCTTGGATCAGACTCCCTTCACTGGCTGGGAAAAGACTCTTAGGCTTGAGGAGATTGTTGCAGCCCTTCCCTTGACCCACAAGGAGGTAATGGACAACTGGGTGACTAGAAGCAGAGTTAAGGGCTTCTTGGCCAAGTTTCTGATTGGTAAAGCTAACAGTTTCTGGAATGACTTAGATTTCAGGGCGTATGAAGACATTATGGCTCTCTTAATCTATGGTCTGGTTCTGTTTCCAAATCCGGATAACTTCATTAACGTCACTGCCATAAAGATCTTCATGTCTCGGAATCCTGTGCCCACTCTCTTGGGTAATATCCTGCAACAACTCTATGCTCGTATTGCCCGAAGACGAGGAACTCTGCGGTGTTGTATTCCTTTGTTAGTGAGGTGGTTTATTTCGCACCTCCCTAAGTTCGTGTTGAAGAACAAAGAAGGAAGAGGTTGGGCTCATAGGTTAATGTCTCTCACTGATAATGACATCATTTGGACTTTCAGGGGTTTGGATGAGGTAGCTATTATTGACCGTTGCGGAGAATATCTTAATGTTCCTTTGATTGGTACCCAAGGAGGAATCTCTTATAATCCATGTCTAGCTCTCCGGCAGTTTGGAAGAGCCAGAAGAGCAGGGCCTCATGAGATGTTGGTGCCTCACATCAGTTTTGAGTTTCAGGTAGATAGTGACGAGCTGCGTCGTAGGTTCATCAAGGCGTGGGACAGAATTCACAAAGCTGACCCACATGAGTTGGGACCGAAGACTTCTCTACCTATGGAACCCTACTACAGATGGGTCCGCATCCGTGCTCAGAAGTTAGGTATGCCATATGAAGCTGTAAGACCCATCATTCTTGAATATCCTGATAGAGACGGGGTTCCTCCGACTGTTCTCCCTCCTCAGATACCTACTGATGTTGATACACTAAAGAGGTCTTGGGCGCAACTACGAGAAGAACGGGATTCTTATCGGGAAAAGTTCAACGAGCAGGAATTGAAGATCCAAAAGCTGACAAAGCTGTTGGAGAACGAGCGGACCTTGAATGACTACATCCGTACTGAGAAAAAGATACCCTGGTGTTGTACCCCAAAATTTGCCCTCCCATATTCTTCAAAGATTTGCCAAGTCAAAGCTTCAAAATTCCCCAAGGGTTGCACAGTTCAAGGGCCTCCTAAGCAGTCAAAATTAGGGTTTTTGTTCTGATCAAGAAAATGAAGTTTCCAAAGGTCCAATCAAGTCTCGCATGCCTACAAATATGGTCAAGCATCCTCATATCAAGTTTCAAGACTTTCAGCACAAAACTGCACAGTCAAAACCCTAATTGCACTACAGTCAACTGTAGGAGCAAAATGGTCATTTGACAGTCAAAAGTTCAAATTTTTTATCAACATCTCATTTTGAAGCCACAAACATCATTTGATCAATGCTTGATCATGATTCTCAAAGCTTGGCTCAAAAATCATCAAGATGCAAAAGTTTCCTTATTTGGACAGCTGGAAAAGTCAACTGTAAATTGACCAGGGCATAACTTTCACAGGGATTATCAGAAAAATTCCATCCAAAGCTCATTTTGAAGAGAAAGACATTTCCTACAACTCATCTTCATACTTCAAGTCCAAGAAATGCTCTCACAAAAAGTTATCAATTTCAACATTATAGGTCATTTTCAAAAGTCAACAAAAAGGGACTTTAAGTCAAAGGCCATAACTTGAGATTGGTAAATCAAAATGACATGGGACCAAAGGCATTGGTTAGAGGACTCAAAGACCTTTCCAAAATGTCCAAGAACATGAGCAAAGCTTAAACATTGAGCAAGTTATGCCTTGTGGAAGTTGGGAAATTTTTGGATATTTTGAAAAGTCAACATTGCTTCAAATGACCTAAAATTGCTAATGGGCCCATTTTTCTTCCACAATTCATCATCCAAAGCATGCACACGACCATTAGGCCCAAAGGGAAGTTTTCTCCATTTTTATTTATTTATTTGGATTTTTTTATCATTAATAATTCATTTAATTAAATAAAATGCATGAAAAATACAAAACTAATGAAATAAAACCTTTTTGTGCAGAAATTATTCTCATTGGACACTCAAATTCGTGCATGACCAATTAGGGAAGGATTGGATATGATTTGGTATCAATTTGCATGAAAAAGATTGAAAAACTAATGCTTGAAAAATCAAATCTCATAAACCATCAATGTATGGATTTTGATCAAATTTCTTGACCTAATTCATCCTATACTTAAGCCTGATCACAAACCTAAGGCAAAAAAACCCCTGAGCTGCGCAGAAAACCCTTGCACAAACTTGAAATTTTCTTTGAAAACTCAAATTCTGAAAACCTACTTGCAGGTCGATTCAAGCCTCAAAACTTATTCCATTAGCTTGTCAGGGTTGCCAGTAAACGATTCCAATCATTCCCTAAGCCTCATACTCAAAGAAACGTGAAATCACCATTGAAGTTGGTAAAGAAAATTTCAGAACCGCTTTCTATCATTCATGCATTGTTAACATATTTCATTATTATTTTTGTGTTTGGAATAATGTTTGCAAGCTAACCATATGCTTTGATTGGATTATTATGAGCTGTATGCAAAGATGCCATGGTCGTGTTTTAGGGTTTACAGGACCTTAGATTAGGGGTTTTCAAATAAGGAAAAATTGGCCTTCAAGACTTGGACCATTGAATCCAGCATGCTCAGACGATCACAAGGCCACCCTCGCGCCTAATTTATGGAGCCCCTGGGGCTAGTCGCTATTTTCTGACATGTTGCCTAAGGGAACGGTGTAAAAACCGTTGCCTATGTTTGTTATGTTTCAGGAAAACAAAAACCAACGAGGAAGACGCTTAGGTGGCTGTCCATGAGTGGAGCATTCAAAATCTTCGCGCATGTTTGAGTCCCCTGACCTTTTTTCTTTTATAATGTTTATTAATTATTATATGTTAAGCGCGCTTGGAATGGCTCAGTGGCACACGTGTAGGCTGGTAACGTTCATGACCTGGGTTCGAGCCCCAGGTCTTCATTCTTTCAATATTATTTTTCATTCAGTATTCACATGCAGTTTCAATATGATGGTCCATGATGCACTTTCAAAATCCAACTGTCCACGCGTCCTAAGGCATTCCATCAATGGCCACAAATCTGAAGAACATGATGCACCTGGTCAACGCTTCTGCACGTGAGTGAAAAAGTCTACAAGGCCAGGAATTTAAATGGGCCTGAGTTATCAAGAAAAAACCTCCTATTTGGGGTCTGAACCCCCTAGGTTTGCCATGTTTTTTTATTAATTCTATTTTCTTTTAATTATTATTTGTTTAATTGATTTATTATTTTCATAAAAAACATAAAACAAAAAAAAATCAGAAAAGAATTAAAATAATAAATATTTATTTTAGTATTTTTGTAAATAAATTCATAAATTAATTAGTTTTAAATTAGGTTTTAATTTGAACTTTTTTTAATAAAAAAATCTAAAAAAACATAGAATTAGGGTTTAATTAATTTTCATCTTTTTTTCTTTTATTCCATAAATAATTAAATATTAGATATTTATTTTTATAATTAAATTTGCATGTAAATTAATTAGGGTTAATATTAGGTTTTAATCTTCTTTTTTAATAAACTAAAAACAACTAGAATTAGGTTTAATTGCATTTTATCCTTTTTTCACTAAAAACATAAAATACCAAAAAATACCAAAAACAATTTCCTTTCTTTTTTAATTAATTAATGTCACCATTTAATTTTAATTTTGCAAAAAGGGTCCAACGCCCTCGTTTTAATTCTAATTCGCATATTTATTTTATTTCGTTTAAATATTTATGTATCTCTCCCGAAGCCATGTAATTAATTTCTTGCACTTTTAATTCTTTATTTTCTTTATTCTTTCTTTATTTTCTGTCAAATCGGGTCCTGGTTTAATTTTGGCGGTGTGGACCCGCGCCTTTTGTAATAGCTTTAGAATTTTTACCTTCTCGCAATTTTTAACTGTTAAATAGTGGCATGAAAGAATGTATGGACAAAAATAAAAACAAACGTTAGACCACCAATAACATGACAAAAGACAAAAATAAATGAAAACGACACACGAATCGCACACACCACCCCTAGGGTACGCCTCACTGTTGCCTTGCCTCGAAAGGTGATCGTCGAGTAGAGGATGTCTTAGTAAGTCCTAATGATCCGGGAACCTGGCATGAGGGTAGCTTCTAAGGTGTCTTCCTATTGCTCTGGAGATCACCATGTCCCGAACCTCGAATTGACCCGAACACCTCCAACGGTGGTGCTACCTACCTCTCAATGGTGGGATGGCACTACTTTAAAGGACATTTACACAGACGAATTCCTTAGGGTAGGTAGGTTCCCGTAGATACTTGCTCTAATTTCAAAACAAATTCAAAAATACTTTTCACACCAACACATTTTCAAAAAGCTTTCGAAAGCATTTTTTCAAACACTCTTGAGGACCGATACAAGAGTCGAACTGAAATTTTCAAAGAAACTTTTTTAAAACCCACATTGAAAAGCAAACAAACCATTTTTGAAAATACAATGAGCAAGTATCTAAGAGCCCATGGATAACCATGGATAGAAAGGGTGCTAACACCTTCCCTTTCTATAATCTACCTCCCGAACCGAGAGCAATCTCTATAAGGAATTTTTCTGTGCTTTTGTCCTTTCCATTTGGAGAAAATAAAAGACGGTGGCGACTCTTGCTTCCGCGACATTTCGCGAACCAGCGTTAAACAGTCAGTTCCAGATCCACCGATCACACCTGGGATCACTGATGAGCTTTGGATGTTCTTTTACAGTTTTTATTTCCCTTTTCAGTATTTCCATTTTATGTAACGCCTAAGGGCAACCTGTTGAACAATTTAAATTTCAAAGTTGAATCTAATAAAGTGCGTTCCTTTTTTTGTTTACAAAGTTGAATCCCGATTGTCTTTGAAAACATAAATCATACGCATTCCATTCATCATATGCATCACAGGTACTCTTCTTTTCAGGTTGCTTAATGTTCTTCGCTGTTTATTTCAGCATCATGAATCCTGAATCATCTACTGAGCAATCCATCAAGGCCCTCCAGGCCCAGAATGCCCAGTTCTAAGAGCTGATCATGAGTTTAGCCCAAGGTCAAGAGGAATTGAAGGCTCTGCTGGTCAAGAAGAAGAAGAAGAGAACTGTAATATTCAACATTGGCCGGAGGTTTGGTAACACACTGCAGAATAAGGTTGATCAAGCTGGTTCTTCTGTAGGGAAAGGCAGTCCCCAAGGGGGAAGGGTTCCTAGTCCGGTGGTCTCTGACAACGAGACTGATTTCAATGAAGAGCAGTACCCTCCAGCTGAAGACAAGTACAAGCAGTTATAGGATCGGCTGAATGCCATGGAAATTCAACAAGTGCCTGGGTTGGATTTCGGAGACTTGGGTCTATCTTCTGGTGTAGTAATCCCACACAAGTTCAAAGCACCATCTTTCGCAAAGTATGACGGGGCGTCCTGCCCTAAGCTACATCTCAGATCTTATGTGCGGAAGATCCAACCATATACTGTGGACAAGAACTTATGGATCCATTTCTTCCAGGAGAGTCTTTCAGGGACTCATCTCGAATGGTTCTATCAGCTGGATGGGACCAAGGTTCGTAACTGGAGGACTTGGCTACTGCTTTTTACAAGCAGTATCAGTATAATGCCGACCTCGCTCCTACACGTACCCAACTCCAGGGTATGTCGCTAGGATCGGGAGAAGGTTTTAAAGAGTATGCGCAGAAATGGAGGGACCTGGCTGGCAGGGTGCAGCCGCTGTTAAACGACCGTGAACTAGTGGACATGTTCTTGGGGACCCTATCCGGGCCGTTCTTCAATCATCTCATTGTAAATTCGTCTGCAGGGTTTACAGACCTCATTCTGACTGGTGAGAGGATAGAGGCTGGTATGAAATCAGGGAAGATACAGAAAGGTGCATCCTCAAGTTCTGAGAAAAAGCCTTTCAAAAAGGAAGCCAGTGTTGTGGATGGCCCTAGAAGGCAAAACAAACCGGAACGCCGCCAAGCTGTCAACACGGTGGTAATTGCAAAGCCTGCTGCCGCTCCTCGGCAACCTAACCAACCAAGGGCTGAGAGACCCAGAAGAGAATATACTCGGCTTAGTATGACCTTGTCGCAGATCTTGCCACAGCTGCTATCGACCAACTTGGTAACCGTCAGAGAAGCTCCGAAGGTGGTGAACACAACCTCTCCAAAGTATAATCCCAACACCCACTGTGCTTATCACTCTGATAGCCCGGGGCATTCTACTGATGATTGCTGGGCCCTGAGGAATAAGGTTCAGGACCTTATTGATGCTAAAGAGGTTCAATTCGAGGCGCCCGAGAAGCCTAATATGGTGACAGCTCCCATGCCCAATCATGGGGTGAATGCTATCAGGGATGGTGATGAAGTGGAGGAATCTGAATTCAACAGCTGGATCTACCCAACGGCCGACAGTGGACCAAGCAACTGGACTGCAAAAGACTGCATACCTGTTACTTTTGTTACTCAGTAATGAATTCCTTTGTTTTTAAATTTGTAACGAACAATAATTTGAAGCTTTATGGCCCGGTGTCTTACCCGGGGCACCGTGGCTTCATTTGTGAGGGCTTATTACTTGTCATTTCCATATATCATGAATAAAGACATTGGACGTTTTTCGCATTTCAAATCGTGTGCTCCCTTTCCTTCTTTCTTTATATATTGCAAAATAGCTATATTTACACACACTCACTCATACAGGTTCCAATCCACTCTGGATCCCACTAGTAACGACTCTGCTACTGCCAGTTATGACTTTGAAAATCCGATCAACTTAGCCGAAGACGAAGGTGAAGATGATTGCGAAGTGCCTGGTGAGCTTGCAAGACTGCTACTCCAGGAAGAGAGGGTCATTCAGCCACATGAAGAGCCAGTGGAAACGGTAAATCTGGGTACTGAGACAGATAGAAAGGAAGTTAAGATTGGTGCCAATCTGGAGCTCAGCGTGAAACAGCGGTTGATTCAAATGTTGCATGATTATGTAGAAATCTTCGCCTGGTCTTACGAAGACATGCCTGGGTTGGATACCGATATTGTGGTCCATCACCTGCCTACCAAGGAAGACTGCCCTCCGGTTAAACAAAAGGTCCGCCGTATGCGTCCAGAAATGTCCGAGAAAATCAAAGCTGAGGTTATGAAGCAATTTGACGCCGGGTTTCTAGCAGTGACTTCTTACCCCCAGTGGGTTGCCAACGTGGTTCCGGTGCCAAAGAAAGATGGTAAGGTCAGAATGTGTGTTGACTACAGGGATCTGAATAGGGCGAGCCCCAAGGATGACTTCCCCCTGCCTCACATCGACGTTCTGGTTGACAATACTGCTCAGCACAAGGTGTTCTCCTTCATGGATGGTTTTTCAGGTTATAATCAGATCAAGATGGCTCTTGAAGATATGGAAAAGACTACCTTTGTTACTCAGTGGGGCACCTTTTGCTACAAGGTCATGCCATTCGGGTTGAAAAATGTCGGGGCAACCTACCAACGTGCCATGGTCGCTTTATTTCATGACATGATCCACCATGAGATTGAAGTATACGTCGATGATATGATTGCAAGGTCTCAAACTAAGGAGGAACACCTTGACCATCTACAGAAGCTGTTTGACCGGTTGAAGCTGTACAAGCTAAGGTTGAACCCAAACAAGTGCACATTTGGGGTAAGATCTGGAAAGTTGCTAGGCTTCGTCGTGAGCGACAAAGGTATTCAAGTGGACCCTGCCAAAGTGAAAGCCATACAAGAGATGCCAGCTCCCAAGACAGAGAAAGAAGTCAGAGGCTTTCTAGGACGTCTGAACTACATTGCCCGATTCATCTCGCATCTAACTGTTACCTGTGAACCAATCTTCAAGCTACTGAAGAAAGATCAAGTAGTATGTTGGAATGATGAATGTCAGGCCGCTTTCGACAGAATCAAAGAGTATCTCTAATAACCACCCATTCTCATGCCACCGGCTGAAGGGAGACCTCTAATATTATACTTGACAGTACTTGACAACTCAATGGGGTGTGTGCTGGGGCAGCATGACGAGTCTGGCCGAAAAGAGCACGCCATTTATTACCTTAGCAAAAAGTTTACCGACTGTGAGACCCGATACTCACTGCTCGAGAAAACTTGCTGCGCTTTGGTATGGGCTGCTCGCCGGCTAAGACAGTATATGTTGACTCACACTACTTTGTTGATCTCAAAAATGGATCCGATCAAGTACATATTAGAAAAGCCTGCTCTGTCCGGAAGAATAGCGAGATGGCAGATGATCTTGACAGAATATGACATCCAGTACACGACTCAAAAAGCAATCAAGGGAAGTGTATTGGCAGACCATTTGGCACACCAGGCAGTGGACAACTACCAGTCAATGAACTTTGAATTTCCTGACGAGAGCATCATGATAGTGACTGATTGTGAAGTACCTGGACCGGATGAAGGACCTGAGGAAGGATCCTTATGGTCTATGCACTTTGATGGAGCCTCCAACGCTTTGGGTAACGACATCGGCGCTGTGATCATATCCCCCAAAGGCACTCATACTCCACTTACTGCCCGACTATGTTTCAACTGCACCAACAACATGGCAGAGTATGAGGCATGCATCATGGGTCTTCAAGCTGCAATTGACCTAAGGATCAAGTTTCTGAGTGTCTTCGGAGATTTCGCTCTCGTGATCAATCAGATCAAAGGCGAGTGGGATACGAAACACCCAAACCTTATTCCTTACAAAGAATGTGTGTTGACATTGATCCCCCATTTCACAGAGATAACTTTTGAACACTTCCCAAGAGAGGAGAATCAGTTGGCGGACGCGTTAGCTACGATGTCTTCCATGTTCAAAGTCAAATGGGATAACGAGGCTCCCCAGATCATTATCTGGAAACTGGACGAACCTGCATATTGTTGTGATCTTGAGACTGAAGAGGTGACAGAAAAACCTTGGTATCATGAAGTGAAAAGGTACCTTGAAGCTCAAGAATACCCCGAGGGTGCATCTGTCAACGACAAGAAGTTTCTGAGGAGGTTCGCAGCAAAGTTCTTCCTCAGCAATGGCATTATGTACAAGAGAAACCATGATTCTACCTTACTGCGTTGTGTGGATAAGACTGAAGTAGAAAGGATCATGGCAGAACTGCATGAAGGTACCTTCGGAATGCATTCCAGTGGACACACCATGGCAAAGAAAATCCTCCGGGCAGGATATTTTTGGTCCACAATGGAAGCTGATTGTTACCAACATTCTCGGACGTGTCATAAATGCCAGATCTATGCAGATAAGGTGCACGTTCCTCCAGTCCCTCTGAATGTCTTGACTGCACCTTGGCCTTTTGCAATGTGGGGCATTGATATGATCGGTGAGATTAAACCTACGACATCCAACGGGCACCGCTTCATCCTGGTAGCGATCGATTACTTTACAAAGTGGGTTGAAGCAACTTCCTACGCTACCGTAACCAAGAATGTCGTGGCACGGTTCATTCGACACAATCTGATCTGTCGATACAGCGTCCCGGAAAGGATCATTACGGACAACGGTACCAATCTCAATAACAAGATGATCACTGAGCTCTGCGAGCAATTCAAGATACAACACCACAACTCTTCTCCTTACCGGCCAAAGATGAATGGGGCTGTAGAAACAGCTAATAAGAATATCAAAAAGATTGTGCAGAAGATGACAATGACCTATAAAGATTGGCACGAGATGCTACTGTTCGCTCTTCATGGGTACCGTACCTCAGCAAGAACGTCAACCGGGGCAACTCCCTTTTCCTTGGTCTACGGCATGGAGGCAGTCTTGCCGATTGAAGTCCAGATACCCTCTCTCCAGATAATGAAGGATGCAGGTTTGAGCGAAGATGACTGGATCCAGACTCGACTTGATCAATTAAACCTAATTGACGAAAAGAGACTCACTGCTATTTGTCATGGTCAAACGTATCAAAAACGGATGATCAGGGCATTTAACAAGAAAGTCAGACCACAAGAGTATCAAGTTGGGGACCTGGTAATCAAACGCATCGTTCTTCCTCAAAGTGATCCCAGGGGAAAATGGACCCCTACGTACGAAAAGCCATTTGTGGTTAAACATGTGTTCTCAGGAGGAGACATGATTCTAACCACCATGGATGGTGACGACCTTCCTCACCCCGCCAATGCAGACATAGTAAAAAGATACTACGCATGATAAAAGACCCGCTAGGTTGACATAACTAGGCAAAAATTAGGGCTTCCCGGCGAACCAAAAGGGTTCGGGCAAAAATAAGGGATGAAATGAAAAAAAATCTGTACACCCGGCAAGTCGAAAACCTGAAAAGGCGGCTTGGGCAAAAATGGGTAACCCGGTGGACTGAAAACCCGAAAGGGCGGTCCAGGAAAAAGTAGGGATAAAGCGTAATACTATGTCTAATTGGATCACCTTGCATCCAGAATCCGGAATCAACATCAAGTTCAGACGGCATCGATCAATCAGCTTCATCTTCAACTAAGCAGCCAAGTGATGAGACGCTCGAAGATATAAAGGCGATAACAGAGTTGGAACCCAGTGGGATTATCTTTCTTCACATAGCTGTTTTGTTCTCCTTTTCACAAAAAATTGTATAAACTCTGTTGTTCGGCGGCGTTCCCTTACTAGGACGTCAGCCTCTTGTACATAAACACCTATTCACAGGCAAATTCAAAAATCAATACAAATTCACTTTTCAGACCAATTGCCAATTATTTTTCCTTTTTCTGTTTTGTTTTGCAAAGAACGTCCAATGTTCATTTTTGATATATGCATTTGACACTAATTGCTAACTCATAAATATTTGCATGCGAAACAAAGGATTAATTACAGGTAACATCAGAAACAGGGGCAATAATGAGTTGTCTAAGCAATCTAATTGCTTTGTCCACCAAGGTACTAAGGTAAGTTCGGCTGAAGAATGTAACCCGGATACCTTCACTCCCCGCCGAGTAGGACAAGATTCAACAATGCTCTCTCCTCAAGCAGAGTTGGTCTCCAATCAGCCCCAAGAAGGCACAGTATCTCTAGCAAGTCAGCAACACTCTCCCCAAGCAGAGTTAGTCTACTGTCAGCCCTAAGGAAGTTGGGTATCCCCAGAAGATCTCAACATTCCCCAACGAAGTACACAAACATTCCTAGCAAGCATCCCCGGCAGTCTTAATCTAAGATTGTTCCCCGGCGGTATACCGGACATCCAGTGGAGCCATTCCCCAGTCCTATCTGAAAAGTCTCCCCAGGAAAGTTCAATCAATCTCCCCAGTAGGAAGCTTATCCCCAGTAGATTCTGGAAGCTTATCACCTGCAGAGTGCGAACGCTCCCCCGGCTTTATTCAAAGGTTATTTCCCCACCAGGATATAACTGGGTTATCCTCAGCCAATTACCACGGAAAGATCGTCCCCGGCGAAGTCTTCCTATCCCCAGCGGAGTTCATCAAAACTTCCAACAGAGCTCAACAATGGTATCCCCAGCGGAGTTATCATCAACCTCAGCAAAGTACCTGTCTTTCCCCACAGAGTTCACTCCCCGCAGAGTAATCTATTCGCCAAGTTTATTCCCCAACGGAGTCATCTTCTCCTACCGGTATTCTTGCAACCACCACCCCCAGCGGAAACGAAGAACTCTACTTTTCAACATCAGCCCAGGATTTGACTTCCCGGCACCCGTCAAGGATTTATTTTCCTAAGACAAAAACACATTCATAAACATCACATCTTCATACATTATAGCATGCACATACGCATCATGAACATACAATCTCATTTATTCTTGAGAACATTATGACATCACGCATGTCATACATCATGACATTGCATACAATTAACGTTTTGTCTTTTCAGTACCAAGATCAATACAAAGATGATTACTATCAACTGTCGCAATTCCAGACTCGATTCCTGTATCCTGCCAGGGCACGTCTGAAGAGTTTGAAGATCCGATTCCTGTATCTTGCCAGGGTGTATCTGTTGACGACTAATTCCAGACTCAATTCCTGTATCCTGCCAGGGCACGTCTGAAGAGTTTGAAGATCCGATTCCTGTATCTTGCCAGGGTGTATCTGTTGACGACTAATTCCGGACTCGATTCCTGTATCCTTCCAGGGCACGTCTGAAGAGTTTGAAGATCCGATTCCTGTATCTTGACAGGGTGTATCTGTTGACGACTAATTCCAGACTCGATTCCTGTATCCTGCCAGAGCACGTCTGAAGAGTTTGAAGATCTGATTCCTGTATCCTGCCAGGGTGTATCTGTTGACGACTAATTCCAGATTCGATTCCTGTATCCTGCCAGGGCACGTCTGAAGAGTTTGAAGATCCGATTCCTGTATCCTGCCAGGGTGTATCTGTTGACGACTAATTCCGGACTCGATTCCTGTATCCTGCCAGGGCACGTCTGAAGAGTTTGAAGATCTGATTCCTGTATCTTGCCAGGGTGTATCTGTTGACGACTAATTCCGGACTCGATTCCTGTATCCTGCCAGGGCACGTCTGAAGAGTTTGAAGATCTGATTCCTATATCTTGCCAGGGTGTATTTGTTGACGACTAATTCCAGACTCGATTCCTGTATCCTGCCAGGGCACATCTGAAGAGTTTGAAGATCCGATCCCTGTATCTTTCCAGGGTATATCTATTGACGACTAATTCCAGACTCGATTCCTGTATCCTGCCAGGGCACGTCTGAAGAGTTTGAAGATCCGATTCCTGTATCCAGCCAGGGCACATCTACATAAAGAGTTTGAAGATCAACCCCTGTAACAGGCCAGGTAATGATTTTTTCTTTCCCAGGTACACAAGTTCTCGCTAAGGAATCTCTTACGCGATCGACACCTAGATGGCATCTATAAGCCCATCCACATACCGATAGTCTCCAAATGGCATCCATAAGCCCATTCCCGACAAGACTCTGTCACAGCTCCAGATGGCATCTATAAGCCCATCTTCCTATCCATCATATCTCCAAATGGCATCCGTAAGCCCATTCCCGACATCACATTGCTGATATTCTACTATGCGAGTGCAAATTTCTGGGCACTCTAGTGTTCAATCATCTTCCACCTTCGGATTACGAAAGGCACGCCAGCCAATCTACATCCTCAGGTCTAAGAAGATTGAACAGGGGCAACTGTTGTACCCCAAAATTTGCCCTCCCATATTCTTCAAGATTTGGCAAGATCAAGCTTCAAAATCCCTCAAGGGTTGCACAGTCCAATTGCCTCCTAACACAGTCAAAATTAGGGTTTTGGTTCTTGCAAGGAAGTTGAGGTTTTCAAGGGTCCAATCAAGTACCAAATGCCTATAAACATTTTCAAGCACCTACATGTCAAGTTTCAAAGCTCACAAGGTCAAGTTGCACAGTCAAAAACCCTAAATGCTTCACAGTCAACGGTAGGGGCAAAATGGTCATTTGACAGTCAAAAGTCAAAATTTTTGGTCAACATCTTATTTTAAAGCCACAATCATCATTTGATCAATTTTTGATCATGATTCCACAGGCATGGCTCAAAAAGTCTCAAGATGCAAAAGTTGCTATTTTTGGACAGTTGAAAAGTCAACTGCAAATTGACCAAGGCATAACTTTTTCATGGTTCATCATAAAAATCCCATCCAATGCTCATTTTGAAGGGGATGACATTTCCTACAACTCATCTTCACACACCAAGTCCAAGAAATGCTCTCACAAAAAGTTATCAATTTCAACATTATAGGTCATTTTCAAAAGTCAACAAAAAGGCACTTTAAGTCAAAGACCATAACTTGAGATTGGTAAATCAAAATGACATGGGACAAAAGGCATTGGTTAGAGGACTTCAAGACCTTTCCAAAATGTCCAAGAACATGTTCATATCTTTAAAATTGAGCAAGATATGCATTGGAGAAGTTGGGAAATTTTTGGGAACTTTCAAAAGTCAACTTTGCCTAAAGCTTCAAATTTGCTAATGGGCCTCAAATTCTTTCTTGAATCATTACCCAAGGCCTATGCACGACCCATTGAGCTCAAAATAATTTATTTTCTTATTTTTAATTAATTAATTGGATTTATATTTATATTAATTCATTTAATTGGTTTTAATTATAAGAAAATTCAAAGATATGCTTTTTTAGATCTTTTTGTGCAGCAAATGTGACTAGGGCAAGCTGGCAATTCGTTTCTCAATAAAAAAGGCAAAGAAATCCATGATTGGCAAGGTTTCATGAAAGAAAAGATTGGAAAAGATATGATTAGGCAATCAAATATTCAAGTCATAAATTCATGGACTTTTGGGCTCATTCTTGACCTAATTCACATCACATACATATGCATAAGCTAACCCTACTCAGAAATACACGTGAAAGCTGCTGAAGCCATAGAATCACTTTGCAAAATTTAAATAAAAATTGTGAAACTGAAATCCTACTTGCAGTGCCTTTCCACGCCTAAAAAGGATTCAGTCACCCTGCTTGAGTCTCCAGGAAGCGTTTACAATCAAGAACTAGTCCAAACGCGCAAAGAATCCAAGAACACGAGCCATACGGTTTGACTTATTTTTCAAACTTGCATATCATCATTCATGCACTTTTAACCATTTTTCTTGTTTGATTTACACTAATAGAGACCTTATGAAGCGATTGGTACAGTTCAATTGAATTAACGTTGCCTGAATCAAGATTTACCATGAACGACATTTAGGGTTTCTGAAGCTTTCAATTAGGGCTTTCTTGTTGAGGAAAAATTAAACCTTGAGACCTATGCAGTTGAATTCAGGAGCTCAATACGAGTTGAATGGCAACCTCGCGCTCAATTTATATTATCTATGGATGTAATCGCTATTTTTTGGACTTTCACTTAGTGGGGGTTTAAAACCCCCGCTACTTGTTTCATGTTATTGCAGGAAAACGAAGACGAAGACATGCGTGGCATTATATGACTGGAACATTCAAATCTGGCGCGCTTTCTTTTTGTGCTAGACCATTAATGCCTGTTGTTTTATATTATATTTGTTGCCTATACATTTAACAAATGCGCTTGGTGGCTCAGTTGGTTGAGGACGTGTACTGCAAGCATTGGGACCTGGGTTCGATTCTCAGGTCCCCCCACATAATTGATAATTTTTGTTTTAACACATTCCCATGCAGCGTTCACCCAAAGGTCCATCATGCATCCTCACGCGTAGCTTGCCAAGTGGCCTTAATCACTCATCCAATGACCACAGAATGAGATCTATGGTACACTCCAGTCAACAACGTACACACAACCTGAAAGGTCAAACGTAGCTTGTGACTCTTGGGCCAGAATTACTTCAAGAACCTCCATTTGGGCCTGACACCCCCCTTGGTTTGCATCCTTTTTAATTTTATTTTCTTTTCTTTTCTAATTCTTTTTAATTGTTTTAATTGTTTTTCTTAATTCACCATAAAATAATTTTTCCCTAATAAAAATCAAAAATCAAATTGTAAAATATATTTAATTATTATTAATTTCACCACTAACATTTTTTTTGTAAATAAATTCTAACAATTAATTTAGTTTAATGTAGGTTTATATTTTAACACTTTTTCTTAATAAATAAAAAATATATAGAATTAGGTTTTTTTGACATTTTCATCTTTTTCTTAATTAATTATTTTCATCATTATTTATTATTATTATTATTTTTGTAAATAAACATGTAAACTAATTAACTAGTAAATTAGGTTAACTTTAATATTTTCTTAATAATTAAAATAAACTTAGAATTAGGGTTTTCTCTTGATTTTATTTTCTTTATTTCATTAAATACAAAAAACATAAAAAACACTTTTCTTTAATTAAATAATTAATTAGGTCCTAATTTAATTTAATTTCAAGCAAAGGGTCAAAACCCTCGGACGTCCTGATTTTAATTCTTTCGCGCATTGTTTTCTTTTGATTATTATGTAACTGTTCAAGGATGTAATAGTAATTAGGTTTACCGCATTTTTTACTTTCCGCATTTTTATCAAAAACGGGTCTTTGTATTTTGGCGATGTATAGACCCGCGCCTTGTAATAGCGTAGCTTTTATCTTTCTGTATTTAATTTTCCGCACTCCTAAATTCTAAATTGCATGAAAGAATGTATGTTAATTAAAAACAACGCGTAGCTCACAGTGCCATGATCAAAGATAAATATTAACATGAAAACAACACACAATACACACACCACTTCTAGGGTACGCCTCACTCGTTGCCTTCGAAACATGGTCGTCAAGTATAGGACGTTTTAGCGGTCGCTCTTATGTCCAAGATCCAGTTGCCTCGAAACGGTTGTCTCGGATTAAAAAAGGATCTAGGACATAAGGGTAGCTTCTAAGGTGTCCTACTGTTGCTTCGGTGACCACACTGTCCCTACAATCGAATTGACTCGAACAACTCCAACGGTGGTGCTACCTACCTCTCAATGGTGGGATGGCACTACCTTAAGGACTTTTACACAGCCTAATTCCTTAGGGTAGGTAGATGACTCATGGATACTTGCTCTCTTCTAAAACAAATCAAAAACTTTTCACACTGACACTTTCAAAAGCTTTCAAAACGAACTTTTCAAACACTCTTGAGGACAGATACAAGAGTTATTCAGAAATCTTTCAATGAAACTTTTTTCAAACCCACTCACATTTTGAAAAGCAAACATTTTGAAAACATAAGAGCAAGCATCTAAGAGCCCATGGATAACCATGGATAGAAAGGGTGCTAACACCTTCCCTTTCTATAAATCTACCTCCCGAACCGAGAAACGTTCTCATAAGGAATTTTGCTGTGCTTTTGTCCTGTCCATGTTGGAGAAAATAAAAGACGGTGGCGACTCTTGCTTACCGCGACATACGCGATCCAGCTAAAAACAGTCAGTTCTATTTCCACTGATCACAAATCCCGATTGTCTTTGAAAACATAAATCATACGCATTCCATTCATCATGTGCATCACAGGTACTCTTCTTTTTAGGTTGCTTATTGTTCTTCGCTGTTTATTTCAGCAATCATCATGAATCCTGAATCATCTACTGAGCAATCCATCAAGGCCCTCCAGGCCTAGAATGCTCAGTTCCAAGAGTTGATCATGAGTTTAGCACAAGGTCAAGAGGAATTGAAGGCTCTGCTGGTAAAGAAGAAGAAGAAGAAGAAGAGAACTGTACTATTCAACACTGGCCGGAGGTTTGGCAATACACTGCAAAATGAGGCTGACTAAGCTGCTTCCTCTGTGGGCAAAGGCAGCCCCCAAGGGGGAAGGGTTCCTAGTCCTGTGGTCTCTGACAACGAGACAGATTTCAATGATGAGCAGTACCCTCCCGCTGAAGACAGGTACAAGCAGTTAGAGGATCGTCTGAATGCCATGGAAATTCAACAAGTGTCTGGGTTGGATTTTGGAGATTTGGGTTTATCTTCTGGGGTGGTGATCCCACACAAGTTCAAGGCACCATCTTTTGCAAAGTATGACGGGGCTTCCTGCCCTAAGCTACATCTCAGATCTTATGTGCGGAAGATCCAACCGTATACTGTGGACAAGAACTTATGGATCCATTTCTTCCAGGATAGCCTTTCAGGGGCTCAACTCGAGTGGTTCTATCAGCTGGATGGAGCCAGTATTCGAAACTGGGAGGACTTGGCTACTGCTTTCTATAAGCAGTATGAGTACAATGCCGACCTCGCTCCTACACGTACCCAACTCCAGGGTATGTCGCTAGGATCGGGAGAAGGTTTTAAAGAGTACGCGTAGAAGTGGAGAGACCTGGCTGGCAGGGTGCAGCCACCGTTGACTGGCCGCGAACTCGTGGACATGTTCTTGGGGATCCTGTCTAGGCCATTCTTCAACCACCTGATCGGGAATTCTTCTGCTGGGTTTACATACCTCATTCTAACTGGTGAGAGGATAGAAGCTAGTATGAAATCAGGGAAGATACAGAAAGGTGCGTCCTCAAGTTCTAAGAAGAAGCCTTTCAAGAAGGAAGCCAGTGCTGTGTATGGTCCCAGAAGACAAAATAAACCGGAACGCCGCCAAGCTGTCAACGCGGTGGTGATCTCAAAGCCTGCTGCCGCTCCTCGGCAACCTAACCAACCAAGGGGTGAGAGACCCAGAAGAGAATACACTCGGCTTAGTATGACCTTGTCTCAAATCTTGCCGCAACTGCTATCAACCAACTTGGTAACTGTCAGAGAAGCTCCGAAGGTGGTAAACACAACCTCTCCGAAGTACAATCGCAACACCCGCTGTGCTTATCACTCTAATAGCCGGGGGCATTCTACTGATGATTGTTGGGCCCTGAGGAATAAGGTTCAAGACCTTATCGATGCTAAAGAGGTTCAGTTCGAGGCGCCCGAGAAGCCTAATATGGTGACAGCTCCCATGCCCAATCATGGGGTGAATGCTATCAGGGATGGTGACGAAGTAGAGGAATCTGAGTTCAACAGCTGGATCTACCCAACGGCTGACAGTGGACCAAGCAACTGGACTACCAAAGATTTCATACCTGTTACTTTTGTTACTCAGTAATGAACTCCTTTGTTTTTAAATTTGTAACGAACAATAATTTGAAACATTATGGCCCGGTGTCTTACCCGGGGCACCGTGGCTTCATTTGTGAGGGCTTATTACTTGTCATTTCCATATATCATGAATAAAAACATTGGACGTTTTTCGCATTTCGAATCTTGTGCTCCCTTTCTTTCTTTATATATTGCAAAACAGCTATATTTACATACACTCACCTATACAGGTTTCAGTCCACTCTGGATCTCACTGGTAACGACTCTGCTACTGCCAGTTATGACTTCGAAAATCCGATCAACTTAGCCGAAGACGAAGGTGAAGATGATTGCGAAGTGCCTGGTGAGCTTGCAAGACTGTTACTCCAGGAAGAGAGGGCCATTCAGCCACATGAAGAGCCAGTGGAAACGGTAAATCTGGGTACTGAGACAGACAGAAAGGAAGTCAAGATTGGTGCCAATCTAGAGCTCAGCGTGAAACAACGGTTGATTCAGATGTTGCATGATTACATGGAAATCTTTGCCTGGTCCTACGAAGACATGCCGGGTGTGATCGGTGGATTTAGAACTGACTTTTTTTAGCTGGTTTCGCGAAATGTCACAGAAGCAAGAGTCGCCACCGTCTTTTATTTTCTCCAACAAGGAAAGGACAAAAGCACAACAAAATTCCTTATGAGATATGTTTCTCGGTTCGGGAGGTAGATTTATAGAAAGGGAAGGTGTTAGCACCCTTTCCATCCGTGGTTATCCACGGGCTCTTAGGTACTTGCTCTTATGTTTTCAAAATGTTTGCTTTTCAAATGTGAGTGGGTTTGAAAAAGTTTCTTTGAAAGATTTCTGAATAACTCTTGTATCTGTCCTCAAGAGTGTTTGAAAAATTTGTTTTGAAAGCTTTTTGAAAGTGTAAGGTGTGAAAAGTATTTTGTTTGTTTTTGAAAAGAGCAAGTACCCATGAGTCATCTACCTACCCTAAGGAATTAAGCTGTGTAAGTGTCCTTTAGGTAGTGCCATCCCACCATTGAGAGGTAGGTAGCACCACCGTTAGAGGTGTTCGGGTCAATTCGATTGTAGGGACAGTGTGGTCACCGAAGCAACAGTAGGACACCTTAGAAGCTACCCTTATGTCCTTGATCCTTTTTTAATCCGAGGCAACCGTTTCGAGGCAACTGTTTTGAGGCAACTGTTTCAAGGCACCTGGATCATGGACATAAGGACCGCTAAGACGTCCTATACTTGACGACCATGTTTCAAAGGCAACGAGTGAGGCATACCCTATAAGTGGTGTGTTCATTGTGTGTTGTATTCATGTTATGTTTGTCTTTGTAATTAGTGAGCTACGAGTTGTTTTTATTTACATACATTCTTTCATGCAAGTTTAGCAGTTAAGGGGTGCAGAAAGTAAATTGCGGAAAAATAAATCCTACGCTATTACAAGGCGCGGGTCTATACATCGCCAAAAATTACAAAGACTCGTTTTTTAGTAAATAAGTACGAAAATTAAATAAAGCGATAAACCTATTTAACTATTACATTCTTGAAGGCAATTACATAATAATCAAATAAAGTAAATGCGCGCAAATAAAATAATCGGGAACGTCTTAAGGGTGTTGACCCTTTTTAGAAAAGAAATTGATTTTTTGTCTTTTTGTCAATTAAATGCAATTAATTAAATAATTAAGCTAATTAATTAAAAGAAAATATTTTTTATGTTTTTTATGTTTTTATGAAATAAAAGAAATGGAATAAAATTAAAATTTAACTTTTACCTAATTCTAGATTTATTTTAATTATTTAAGAAAAGGAATTAAAATTGCCTAATTAAACTATTTTGGTTAATATTTATTTACAAAATAAAATAATAATAATAATAATGTTAATTCTATTTTTTGGTTTTTTATGAAAATGAGTTAATTAAGTTAATTGTTAATAATAAAAATAATTAAAAGGTTAGCAATTAAAAATAAGAAAAAATGACAAAAACAAAATAAAAAAAGAAAGTAAAAACCAAGGGGGGTGTGGGCCAAATAGGAGGTTTATTGAAGCAATCCAAGCCCACTGAAATCTAAGCCACGTTTGACTTTCATGATTGTCTGCAGCACGCTTGACTCCAGAGTATGGTGTGCTACACTTTTTGTCCTTTGGATCTGCGTTGATGACACTTGGAGCGCTGGGATATGAGGTTTATGGTGTTCCTTCTCTGCACATGACAGTAATGAAAAAAATGATATGAAAATTATAGGGGACCTGGGAAGAACTTACAGCACGGTATGAGCCTCAGGACTTGGCAAAGTTTGCTTTAGCTTCAGGGTGTGGCAAGGAATAGAACCACGTGCTTGTTTTGATCTGAAGATGCTCGCAACTATGTTTTAGAACTCTCACTTTTGAATAATTTTTGGTTTTGCTCTTGGCCGTTTCTGCACACACTATTTTTTGAATGATGTTGGGAAGGCTTGTATATATAGTAATGAAATGTGTATCAATCCAAATAATGGTCATTAAGCCTTTGCATTGAAGTTATTGATTTCCTCCATAACCAACATTGAACCATTTTCCATATTTGTGAAATTTTGAATTTTTATGCCCATAATAGGCCATGCACGAATTTGGAATGTGTTTTAAGGTGTATCAAAGTTAATCATCACAAAATATATCCCTCCATTAATTTCTTTGATTTTTATTTGAATTTTAAAGATTTAAAATGAATTAAATCAAATAAAATTAAATAAAAATGGGAAAATTGATTTTAAATCTTGAAATAAATTGTGGGACACGTGGGAAGCATGGCCAAGCTGAATCAAGTGGAAAAAGTGGGGCCCTTTTGTCAAAAATGAAGTTTCAAGGATAATTGACTTTGGCCATTTCACAAAAATTTCCCAACTTCTCCAATGCATATCTTGCTCAATTTTGAAGTTATAAACATGTTCTTGGACATTTTGGAAAGGTATTGAAGTCCTCTAACCAATGCCTTTGGTCCCATGTCATTTTGATTTACCAATCTCAAGTTATGGTCTTTGACTTAAAGTCCCTTTTTGTTGACTTTTGAAAATGACCTATAATGTTGAAATTGATAACTTTTTGTGAGAGCATTTCTTGGACTTGTAATGTGAAGATGAGTTGTAGGAAATGTCTTCCCCTTCAAGATGAGCATTGGATGGGATTTTTCTGATGAACCATGAAAAAGTTATGCCTTGGTCAAGTTACAGTTGACTTTTTCAACTGTCCAAAAATGGAAACTTTTGCATCTTGATGATTTTTGAGCCATTCTTGTGAAATCATGGTCAAGATTTGACCAAATGATGATTGTGGCTTCAAAATGAGATGTTGACCAAAAATTTTGACTTTTGACTGCCAAATGACCATTTTGCCCCTACAGTTGATTGTGAAGCAATTAGGGTTTTTGACTGTGCAACTTGACCTTGTGAGCCTTGAAACTTGACATGTAGGTGCTTGACAACGTGTATGATCATATGGGACTTGATTGAGCCCTTGAAAACCTCAACTTCCTTGCAAGAACCAAAACCCTAATTTGCATGGCTTAGGAGGATGGTTTGACTGTGTAGCCCTTGAGTAGACTTTGAACCCTTTGAGGCAAAACTTTGAAGATTATGGGAGGGAAAATTTTGGGGTACAACAGTTGCCCCTGTTCAATCTTCTTAGACCTGAGGATGTAGATTGGCTTGTGTGCCTTTCGTGATCCGAGGGTAGAAGATGATTGAACACTAGAGTGCCCAGAAATTTGCACTCACATAGTAGAGTATCGGCAGTGTGATGTCGGGAACGGGCTTACAGATGCCGTTTGGAGAGATGATGGATGGGAGGATGGGCTTAAAGATGCCATCTGAAGGTGTGACAGAACCTTGTCGGGAATGGGCTTATAGATGCCATTTAGAAAGATGGTGGATAGGTGAATCTGAATAAGAAATAGAATAGCTTCCGCGTCTGGAGCATATCTAGTCTGTGTCTAATTGCTGACGTCTGAATAAATGGTAGAATGACCGCCGTGTCTGGGGTATATCCATACTGCATGAGTAACAGAATGTCATCCGAATCTGGATCGTATCTAGACTGAACAATAGAAGAGCATCCGGGATGGAGCATCTCTAAGTTGTCTTTTAGAAGTTTGAATCTGAATAAGCAATAGAACGGCGTCCGGATCTGGAGCATCTCTAGGCTATATCTGAAAGGGAATCTGAATAAGTATCAGAACGTCACCATGCCTGGGTCACATTTGAACTATATCTAGAAGGAGTCTTGAATAAGCAAAAGAACAGCATCCATATCTAGAGCATTTCCAAGCTATCTCTGAAAGGAAATCTGGAATAAGTATCAGAACGTCGCCATGCCTGGGTCACATCTGAACTATATCTAGAAGGAGTCTTGAATAAGCAAAAGAACAGCATCCATATCTAGAGCATTTCCAAGCTATCTCTGAAAGGAAATCTGGAATAAGTATCAGAACGTCGCCATGCCTGGGTCACATCTGAACTATATCTAGAAGGAGTCTTGAATAAGCAAAAGAACAGCATCCATATCTGGAGCATTTCCAAGCTATCTCTGAAAGGAAATCTGGAATAAGTATCAGAACGTCGCCATGCCTGGGTCACATCTGAACTATATCTAGAAGGAGTCTTGAATAAGCAAAAGAACAGCATCCATATCTGGAGCATTTCCAAGCTATCTCTGAAAGGAAATCTGGAATAAGTATCAGAACTTCGCCATGCCTGGGTCACATCTGAACTATATCTAGAAGGAGTCTTGAATAAGCAAAAGAACATCATCCATATCTGGAGCATTTCCAAGCTATCTCTGAAAGGAAATCTGGAATAAGTATCAGAACGTCGCCATGCCTGGGTCACATCTGAACTATATCTAGAAGGAGTCTTGAATAAGCAAAAAAACAGCATCCATATCTAGAGCATTTCCAAGCTATCTCTGAAAGGAAATCTGGAATAAGTATCAGAACGTCGCCATGCCTGGGTCACATCTGAACTATATCTAGAAGGAGTCTTGAATAAGCAAAAGAACAGAATCCATATCTGGAGCATTTCCAAGCTATCTCTGAAAGGAAATCTGGAATAAGTATCAGAATGTCGCCATGCCTGGGTCACATCTGAACTATATCTAGAAGGAGTCTTGAATAAGCAAAAGAACAGCATCCATATCTGGAGCATTTCCAAGCTATCTCTGAAAGGAAATCTGGAATAAGTATCAGAACGTTGCCATGCATGGGTCACATCTGAACTATATCTAGAAGGAGTCTTGAATAAGCAAAAGAACAGCATCCATATCTGGAGCATTTCTAAGCTATCTCTGAAAGGAAATCTGGAATAAGTATCAGAACGTCGCCATGCCTGGGTCACATCTGAATTATCTCTAGAAGGAGTCTTGAATAAGCAAAGGAATAACGTCCATATCTGGAGCATTTCCCCGCTATATCTGAAAGGAAACTCTTGAATAAGCAAAAGGACAGCATCCATATTTGGAGCATTTCCTAGCTATCTCTTTAATGTAGATATGCCCTGTCTAGATACAGGTATCGAATCCATAATCAATCGCTCACAGATATGCCCTGGCTAGATACAAGTATCGAATCTGGAACTGCGACAGTTGATGGTAATCATCTTTGGATTGACCTTTTTCCTGAAAAGGCAAAACGTCAGTTGTGCAATGTCATGATGTATGAAAAGCATGATGTCATGATGTTCTCAAAAATAGATGAGATTGTGTGATATGATGCGTATGTGCATGCATTGTATATGTAAGCGGAATGTATGAAATGTGATATGTTTATGAATGTATTTTCGTCTAGGAAAATAAATCCTTGACGAATACTGGGAAGTTGAATCCTAGGCTGATGTTGAAGAACAGAGTTCTTCGCTTCCGCTGAGGATGATGATTACAAGAATAAACCGGTAGGAGAAGATGACTCCATTGGGGAATAAACTTGTAGAGATTACTCTGCGGGGAATTACTCTGTGGGAGGAGATACTTCGCTGAGGTTTGATGATAACTCCGCTGGGGATTCCTGTTGATAAGTTTTGTTGAGGATTTGATGAACTCCGCTGGGGGATGGGAAGAACTTCGCCGAGGACGATCTTTCCGTGGTATTTAGCTGAGGATAACCCAGTTATAAGCTCTGGTGGGGAATAACCTTTGAATGAAGCCGGGGAGAAGCGTTCGTACTCTGCAGGTGATAAGCTTCCAGAATCTACTGGGGATAAGCTTCAAGAATCTACTGGGGAGATTGATTCAACTCTCCTGGGGAGACTTTCGGATTGTACTAGGGAATGGCTCCACTGGATGTCTGGTATTCCGCCGGGGAACAATCTTATATTAAGACTGCCGGGGATGCTTGCTTAGGAACATCTGTATACTCCATTGGGGAATGTTGAGATCTTCTGGGAATACCCATCTTCCTTATGGCTGACAGTAGATTAACTCTGCTTGGGGAGAGTGTTGCTGACTTGCTGGAGAATGCTGTGCCTTTTCAGGGCTGATTGGGAGACCAAACTCTGTTCGGGGAAGAGTATTGTTGACTCCTGTCTTACTCTGCGGGGAGTGGAGGTAACTTGCTCATGTTCTTCAGCTGAACTTGCCTTGGTACCTCGGTGGACAGAGCAACCAGATCGCTTAGACAATTCTTATTGCCCTAGTTTCTGCGGGAGAAGATACCCGTGGAGGTGCTTGATGACTACCGACTGACAAATCTTCTTGTAGGCAAGTGACAAGATGACGAGACATAGTCGTACGTTTTTTATCCCTAACTTTTGCTTGGACCGCCCTTTCGGGTTTTCAGTCCATCGGGATACCCTTTTTTGCCCAAGCCGCCTTTTCAGGTTTTCGACTTGCCGGGTATACAGATTTTTTCATTTATTTCATCCCTTATTTTTTTGCCCGAACCCTTTTGGTTCGCCGGGAAGCCCTTATTTTTGCCTAGGTGTGTCAACCTAGCGGGTCTTTGATTATGCGTAGTATTTTTTGACTATGTCCACGCTCTCAGGATGTAGGGAGTTGTCATTGTCAGTAGTGTTGTGTTACCATACCACCAACAGATCTTCGTTTGATCGTCCAATGCCCCAAGTGATCCAAATGGAGATTTGCCCCGAGCTGGTTGGCCTTTTGAGAGATTCTCCGAATCTTGACTTAACTGCCCCAGATGATGGACAATGATCATGCCATGCCCCTTGATTGGAGGTGCTTTTGTTCATTAGACATTCGTCGTGCGAACTTCTATGCTGTTCAAACAAATAGTCATATGCAAGCAATGTCATATTAAAAATGCAAAGCTTATGTCTGTCTTGAAGTTTTTTGAAAATGTATTTTTTCAGTAAAACAACAAATTTTGTAACATGTGATGCCAACTCAAGATTTTACAGCGAGCCTTAAGGAGTCAGGATACCTTTGATAACAGTATGCTTTCAAACTAACCCATGCTTCAGCTAGGACTTTTAAGGGTTATAACGTGGCCTGGTTCACGGTTTAAGAAACAAAGGATAAAGGCTCAAATTTTATTTGTACCCACCCATTCTTCATGATGTTCTTCAAACCTAAACTCAGTTGATCGTGCGTTAGACCTTGTTTGAGTCTTTGCTCGGATATTCCAGTGATGGTTCGTATATTGACAGTTTATTGGGAATAGGCAGTCATTCCTTTTTGGTTGAGGGTTTGTAAGACCTCTTTCTTTTTTGATTTCGTTATCCCTATTTTTTTGCCTGAACTGTTTCCTTTTTTGGAATTACAGTCAGCGGGATGCCCCAGCTTTGTAAGTCTCCTTCATAGGTTTTGACTTATTGGGTTTTTATTTCTGAGGGATAATGACTGCCTGTCTTTATGATTATTTAGAGCCATCACTGTCTTTTGTTTTGTAAGGACTCCTCTGGTGCCATTCGTTGTGCACTTGGATCAGCTAAGAGAACTACCCTGCCCCAGGTTATGATTAAGGGTTTTAATTTTCGAAAAGAAAAACTCCTACTTCTTTGGCTCAAAGGGGGTTGACGAGGGATTATCTTCCTTATAACTCCAGTGTTTAGGAATTGAAACAATGCTTGTACCTCATCAGCGAGGTCTGTTCAAAAGCATACGGTAAATTGTGGTATCGTTTTCGTCATCCTCCCTCAAGAGGCTTAGAATTATTAATTGAGAGTTGATCATCAAAAAATGAAAGCAATTTGAATATAATGAAAATAATTGGATTAATTCAAAAACATACATATGCAGTGCATTAGTGAAATAAAAGAGTTTGCTATGACATTAATTGTTTGTATAAGCAAAAAATTACAACTCGGAAATTCAAATAAACAAAAGCCTTCAATGATTGGGCAAAGGAGCATTGATTATGTTTGGAGTCTCTGACGCTTCAAACTGAATCTCTCCGGCGTCGATCATGTCTTGAATCTTGTTCTTCAAAGGCCAGCAGTTGTCCGTAGTATGACCCGGGCTATCGGAGTGGTATGCGCACCTCTCATTAGGATGGTAGTTGGGAGAAGAGGTGTTTGGATTCCGGAGAGGAGCCCTCAAGGTAATCAGCCCTGACTTCAACATTTGCTGTAGCGCTTGATCCAATGACATGTTGATTTTAGTGAATTGTATCTTGGGTGCGACCTCCTTACGTTGATGCCCCTGTCCCTGTTGAGCAGGCCTAGGATTAGAGATCTGGACTGCCCCTACATGTTGATCATGGCGACCCTTTTGGCTGTACGCAGCATTGGCCTCTTTCTTCCCAGTGTAAGGCTTTTTGTGAGTATCAGAAGGTGCATCTTCTTGAATCTTTCCAGCCTTGATGCCAGCTTCGATCCTCTCCCCAGTCAAGATCAAATCTGTAAACCCAGCAGAAGAATTTCCAATGAGATGGTTGAAGAAGGGACCAGACAGGGTCCCCAAGAACATGTCAACGAGCTCATGGTCAGTCAAGGGTGGCTGCACCCTTCCAGCCAGATCTCTCCACCTTTGCGCATACTCCTTAAAACCTTCACTCGTCCCAAGTGACATACTCTGGAGTTGGGTACGCGTGGGAGCGAGGTCGGCATTATACTGATACTGCTTATAAAAAGCAGTTGCCAAGTCCTCCCAGTTACGAATACTGGTTCCATCCAACTGATAGAACCAATCGAGCTGAGTCCCTGAAAGACTCTCCTGGAAGAAATGGATCCATAGATTCTTGTCTGCCGTGTAGGGCTGGATCTTCCTTGCATATGAACGGAGATGCAGCTTAGGACAGGAAACCCCGTCGTACTTTACAAAGGCAGGTGCCTTGAACTTGTGAGGGATCACCACCCCAGAAGATAAACCTAGGTCCCCAAAGTCCAACCCAGGCACACGTTGGATATCCATAGCATTTAACCGGTCCTCCAGCTGTTTGTACCTGTCCTCAGCAGGAGGGTACTGTTCATCATTGAAATCTGTCTCGGTGTCAGAGACTACGGGACTAGGAACCTCTCTCCCTTGGTGACTGCCTTCCCCCACAGATGGAGTAGTCCTCTCAGCTTCATTCTGCAGTGTGTTCCCAGATCTGCGTCTAGGGTTGAACAAAACAGTCCTCTTGTTCTTCTTCTTCTGAATCAGAGTCTTCAATTCCTTTTGACCCTGGGCTAGGCTCATAATCAACTCCTGGAACTGGGCATTCTGGGCCTGGAGGGCCTTGATAGCTTGTCCATTGGATGATTCAGGATTCATGATGACTGCTGAAATAAACAGCGAAGAAGGTAAGTGACCTGCAACAAGTGTACCTGTAATGCAATGATATGTATGATATGCATGCAATGTTTTCAAGGACCTCACGGGATAAACAAAGAAGCTTGTTAGAATTCGAATCCGGTGGCTTGATTGAAGGAACTGCATATTGTTGAGAGTCCTTCTTCAAGAGTCAAGGCTCACCATATCGAGTGGGTCATAGCCCCTGACTCAAGTCATCAACCTGGCTAGAGGAAAATAAATCCCCTTTGCCCCTTACTAGACATTCTGGTTCATCATGACCTGCATCACAAGCCCTTGAGATCCCTGAAATGGGTTAGTCCTTATGCAGGATGCATGCAATGGTATGATGTTATGTTATGTATGGAGTGATGTAAGTAGGCCCTGCTATGAGTCCAGATTAGGGACTGTAAACAAAACCTGCAAGAAACTCAAGTGTCAGATAACAAGTATGCAAGTAGTCAAGTTTTGAAGGCACACAAGTCACACAAATAGCCCTTAGAGTTTAGGCCAGCATGAAGTTTGGGGTACTACCCTCTTGAAGTTGGTGGGCTCAAACCTGTCCTATCAAAGTAACCGGGTTCTAAGGAGCTCAAAATCATTGGATTGTTTTCTGTGTTCATCGTTTCGATTTAGCCACTGAACTGGCGATCAAAATATCCCAAGAAAACAACCCTCAACTGAGTGTAGTATCGAGTATCAACCAACTTCGGACTGCACCAAAGTAGTTATCTCACTACCCCTAAAGAGGCCAGGATGGTTCAGTTAAGGTTCCTAAGGTTAGTTGATGCTTCACGACACCACGCGGCGGCCCCGTACGCTCCTTGACTTGACTCAAGGGTTACCGGTACTCACCAAAGTGCCACATCAACGTAGCAGACTGCTTCAACCATGTCGGTATACCCCGCACAGTTCCCTTACAGTCTTGTTGCTACTTTCTAAGAAGGTATCCCCCAGATCCGGGTTAGGATCTATAGAACTCCCAAGACAATGCCCACAATTTTAAAGCAAACAGATCAAGCAATTGAAAACATGATGATGAACTATTCCTAAGGTACACCTCACTTTATTAATATCCCCAGCAGAGTCGCCAGTTCTGTGATCGGTGGATTTAGAACTGACTGTTTTTAGCTGGTTTCGCGAAATGTCGCGGAAGCAAGAGTCGCCACCGTCTTTTATTTTCTCCAACAAGGAAAGGACAAAAGCACACCAAAATTCCTTATGAGATATGTTTCTCGGTTCGGGAGGTAGATTTATAGAAAGGGAAGGTGTTAGCACCCTTTCTATCCGTGGTTATCCACGGGCTCTTAGGTACTTGCTCTTATGTTTTCAAAATGTTTGCTTTTCAAATGTGAGTGGGTTTGAAAAAGTTTCTTTGAAAGATTTCTGAATAACTCTTGTATCTGTCCTCAAGAGTGTTTGAAAAATTTATTTTGAAAGCTTTTTGAAAGTGTAAGGTGTGAAAAGTATTTTGTTTGTTTTTGAAAAGAGCAAGTACCCATGAGTCATCTACCTACCCTAAGGAATTAAGCTGTGTAAGTGTCCTTTAGGTAGTGCCATCCCACCATTGAGAGGTAGGTAGCACCACCATTGGAGGTGTTCGGGTCAATTCGATTGTAGGGACAGTGTGGTCACCGAAGCAACAATAGGACACCTTAGAAGCTACCCTTATGTCCTTGATCCTTTTTTAATCCGAGGCAACCGTTTCAAGGCAACTGTTTCGAGGCAACTGTTTCGAGGCAACTGTTTCGGGGTAACTGTTTCGAGGCAACTGGATCATGGACATAAGGACCGCTAAGACGTCCTATAATTGACGACCACGTTTCGAAGGCAACGAGTGAGGCGTACCCTAGTGTTGTACCCCAAAATTTGCCCTCCCATATTCTTCAAGAAATTGCCAAGTCATGCTTCAAAATTCCCCAAGGGTTGCACAATGCAAGGGTCTCCTGAGCAGTCAAAATTAGGGTTTTGGTTCTGATCAAGGAAATGAAGTTTTCAAGGGTCCAATCAAGTCCCACATGCTTATAAACATGGTCAAGCATCCTCATACAAAGTTTCAAGACATTCAGCACAAAATTGCACAGTCAAAACCCTAATTGCACTACAGTCAACTGTAGGGGCAAAATGGTCATTTGACAGTCCAAGGTTCAAATTTTTGGTCAACATCTCATTTTGAAGCCACAAACATCATTTGATCAATGCTTGATAATGATTCTCAAAGCTTGGATCAAAAATCATCAAGATGCAAAAGTTTCTATTTTTGGACAGCTGAAAAGTCAACTGTAACTTGACCAAGGCATAACTTTCACATGGATTATCAGAAAAATCCCATCCAATGCCCATTTTGAAGGGGAAGACATTTCCTACAACTCCTCTTCATACTTCAAGTCCAAGAAATGCTCTCACAAAAAGTTATCAATTTCAACATTATAGGTCATTTTCAAAAGTCAACAAAAAGGGACTTTAAGTCAAAGGCCATAACTTGAGATTGGTAAATCAAAATGACATGGGACCAAAGACATTGGTTAGAGGACTTCAAGACCTTTCCAACAATAACATGATCAAAGCTTAAAAATTGATCAAGATATGCATTGGAGAAGTTGGGAAATTTTTGTGAAATGGCCAAAATCATTTATCCTTGAAATTTCATTTTTGACAAAAGGGGCCCACTTTTTCCACTTGAATTAACTTGGCCATGCTTCCCACGTGTCCCACCTTTTATTTCAGATTTTTTAATTAATTTTTTCATTTTTTATTGATTTTATTGGATTTAATTAATTTTAAATCTTTTAAAATCAAGAGAAATTCAAAAAAATTAATTTAAGGGAATATTTGGCTTTGATTAACCTTGAAGCACCATTATGTACATCCCATTTTCGTGCCAAGGCTCAAAGAAGCAAGAATTCAAAAAATGAGTCAAAAATGGAAGTTTGGTTATGGAGGTTTATGGAAGATTTTGAAATTGATTGCTTTGCATTAAGAGGCCATAATTCTTCTTGATACACATTGCCTAATGCCTATATAAGTGAGACAGAACAAAATTGAGAGAGGAGCTGCGCCCCAATACTGAAAACAAACTCACATTTTTTGCCACATTTTTGAAAACTGAAAACGGGAATAGAGGTCGATTCAAGCCAAGCAAATCATCTCATCACCTTCCTGAGACCTTAAGCAACGTATTTGAATAAGTTTCCACGTCCCTAGCGCCTTGAAACGGTATACAGAGATCAAACTTGTTCACATTTTTTCTATAATCATATTTTAAATTCCCAGCATTCTCATTGCATTTTGTTCATGGATTTGTACTAATGAGACTCTCCTGATGCTAACTATGTAATTTAATTGTATTTTTATCACCTATATGCGATTTCACCATTGTTGTTTTTTAGGGTTCTTAAGCTTTCGAATTAGGGGTTTTTGAATACAGCAAAATTGGAGAATCACGATGCCATGGTTGCAACCAGTACACTTGGACGAAAAGAATAGGGCCATCGCGCCTAATTTATGAGCCAAGAATCTCTAATCGCTATTTTCCAATAGGGGGTATTCTGGAACGGTGCAAAAACCGTTGCTTATTCTATTTTGTTTCAAAAAAAAATAAACCAAGGAGGAAGAAGATGAGGTGGCCATCAGCAATTGGTTAATTCAAATTTTTCGCGCGAGAATAGCACTAACCCTTGTTTTCTTTTATATTGATTGTTGATTATTTTATGAACAAACACGTGTGAACGGCCTAGCGGTGGAGAAAGCATTTGGTGATCAATAGGACCTGGGTTCGATCCCAGGTCCCCCTCATATTCCCTTATTTTTTTTCTTTCTTTGAAATGTGATCAGGTACCTTGGTCCTTCCATGGTCTATCATACGCTCCTCAATCCAGCATGCCACTTGGCCAATCGCGCCCAATCAAGGGACTGGATCTATGGAATATGGTGAGCTCTAGTCAATGCTCCCACATGCTGCCTGAAAAAGTCAACAAGGCCTCCATTGATGGGCCAGAATTACTTGGGCTGCACCCCCTTGGTTTGCTCTCTCCTATTCCTTTTCTTTTTTATTATTTATTTTTATTTGTTTGTTTAATTTCCATTTAATTTTTCAAATCAATATTTTCATAATAAATAAAAAATAATAATAATAATAACCAGAAAATCATAAAAAAAATCAAAAAAACATGTTTTATTTTAATTTAATTCACCAATGACTTCCTTTTGTAAATAAATCCCATAATTAATTTAGATTTAATTTTAGGTTGTTAATTTAATTCTTTTTCACAATAACCAAAAATAATAAAAATAGACCTTTAGCATTTTCTTTTTTTATTAAATATTTTTATTATAAGTATCATTAACCATTAATTTTGTAAATAAATTTTATAATTAATTTAGTTTTAATTCTAGGTTCTAACTTTAATGCATTTTCTATAATAAATTAAAAAACAATTAGAACTAGAATTATTTGACTTTTAATTAATTTAATTTTCTTTAATGTCATAAATACAAAAAACGTAAAAAATAAGTTCTTTCTTTTTATTTAATTTAATTATTCTATTAATTTTATTTTAATTCCTTTAAAGGGTCCAACGCCCTCGCATTCGATTATATTCTCTTTTCGCGCGTTTTATTTATTTCTTTGATGTAAATATAATGTACTTGTTCCAAAGCCCTGTAATAGTTAATTAGGCATTTATTTTCTGCACTTTATTTTAAATCGGGTCTGGATTAATTTGGCGTTGTAGACCCGCGCCTTTGTAATAGCGTAGGACCTTTTATCCTTCCCGCACCTTTAACTGTTAAACAATAACATGAAAGAATGAATGCCCAAAAATAAAATCAAAGCGTAGATCACCAATATATGACAAGATAAAAATATCTGAAAATGACACACAAATCACACACCACCCCTAGGGTACGCCTCACTGTTGCCTTGCCCCGAAAGGTGATCGTCGAGTAGAGGATGTCTTAGTAAGTCCTCATGATCCGGGAACCTGGCATGAGGGTAGCTTCTAAGGTGTCTTCCTATTACTCCGGTGATCACCATGTCCCGAACCTCGAATTGACCCGAACACCTCCAACGATGGTGCTACCTACCTCTCAAATGGTGGGATAGCACTATCTAAAGGACTCATACACAGCTTAATTCCTTAGAGTAGGTAGATTCTCTTAAGTACTTGCTCTTCTCAAAACAAAACAAAAACATCTTTTCACACCTCACACTTTCAAAAAGTTTTCAAACAAATTTTTCATACACTCTTGAGGACTGATACAAGAGTTACTTAGAAATTTTTCAAACGAGACTTTTTTCAAAACCCACACACACTTGAAAAGCAAACAAACATTTTGAAAACACAATTAGCAAGTACCTAAGAGCCCATGGATAACCATGGATAGAAAGGGTGCTAACACCTTCCCTTTCTATAATCTACCTCCCGAACCGAGAGCAATCTCTATAAGGAATTTTTCTGTGCTTTTGTCCTTTCCATTTGGAGAAAATAAAAGACGGTGGCGACTCTTGCTTACCGCGACATTTCGCGAAACCAGCGTTAAACAGTCAGTTCCAGATCCACCGATCACAGAACTGGCGACTCTGCTGGGGAATAAAACTTAAAGTGAGGTGTACCTTAGGGATAGTTCATAACTGTGTTTTCAATTGTATTGACTTGTCTGCTTTAAATTTGTGGGTTGCATGGGAGTTACATAGATCCTAACCCGGATCTGGGGATACTCTATTTAGGTAGCATAAGCTGTGAGGGACCTGTCCGGCGTAGACCGACACGGGTGAAGCAGTGGCTACGTTGGTGTGGCACCTTGGTCTGTATCGATATCCCTTGTGTTGCAACGAGGAGAATATGGGTCTTCTAAGGAGTCATTAAGCACCAACAACCTTAGAACCTTAATTGACACAACTTGGCCATTAGAACAGTAGCAGTATGCTACGCCCATTGAGGCTAAACTCTCGTGATGGTTTTGGCCGCAAGAAAAGATTGCGATGCTGGAGTTATGACCGATTGAGGGTAGTCAATGATATTGGGATCCTCTAAGAACCCGGTTACTTTGATAGGACAGGTATGAACCAACAAACTGAAAGAGGGTAGTACCTAGACCTCATGTTGGCCTAAACTTTAAGGGCTTGCTTTGTGTGACTTGTGTGCCTTACCATGTTTGCCTTTGTATCTATTTGTGGTGTGCTTTATCATAGCATCATAACATCATGAGCATTGCATGCATCCTGCATAAGGACTGACCATTTCAAAGACAAGAGGGTTTCACCTTTGCTCTATTTTGTAGGACATCATGATGCTTGTGCGAAGGAATACTATCCGGTTCAACTTTGTTCACTCCCATGAGTTGCTTGATGAGTTGGTTAGCAGAATTCCAAATACCACTTCCTTCATTCAGAGGCATGGTTCTCTTCTCAGTTTGGTCACTGCAAAACGGGATCAACAGTTGATGAGTGTTCTGACCCAGTTCTATGACCCTCTATACCAATGCTTCACCTTTCAAGACTTCCAGCTGGTCCCTACCCTGGAGGAGTTCTCTGATTTTCTTGGTATCCCTATCTTGGATCAGACTCCATTTACTGGTTGGGAAAAGACCCTCAGGCTGGAGGATGTTGCTGCAGCTCTTCCTTTGACCCATCAAGAGGTAACAGACAACTGGGTAACTAGAAGCGGAGTTAAGGGTTTCTTGGCCAAATTTCTGATTGGTAAAGCTAACAGTTTCTGGGATGACCTGGACTTTAGGGCATATGAAGACATCCTAGCTCTCTTAATCTATGGGCTAGTCTTGTTTCCTAACCCTGATAACTTCATCAATGTCACTGCCATAAGGATCTTTATGTCTCAGAATCCCGTACCCACTCTCTTGGGTGACATCTTGCAACAACTTCATGCTCGTACTACCCGAAGATGAGGAACCCTATGGTGTTGTATCCCTTTGTTGGTGAGGTGGTTTATTTCGCACCTCCCTAAGTTCGTACTAAAGAACCAAGAAGGAAGAGGTTGGGCTCATAGGTTAATGTCTCTCACCGACAAAGACATCATTTGGACTTGCAGAGGTTTGGATGAGATAGCTGTCATTGATCGATGCGGGGAATATCCTAATGTTCCTCTGATTGGTACCCAAGGAGGGATCTCTTACAATCCATGTCTAGCGCTCCGTCAGTTTGGAAGAGCAAGAAGAGCAGGTCCCCATGAGATGTTGGTGCCTCACATCAGTTTTGAATTTCAGGTGGATAGTGACGAGCTGCATCGTAAGTTCATCAAGGCTTGGGACAAAGTTCATAAAGCTGACCCACAAGAGTTAGGGCCAAAGACTTCTTTACCTATGGAAGCCTACTACAAATGGGTTCGCATCCGTGCTCAGAAGTTAGGTATGCCATACGAAGCCGTCAGACCTGTTATTCTTGAGTGTCCTGACAAGGATGGTGTTCCTCCAGCTGTCATTCCTCCTCAGATACCTACTGATTATGAGACATTGAAGAGATCTTGGTCGCAACTGCAAGAAGAGCGGGATTCTTATCGGGAAAAGTTCAACGAGCAGGAATTGAAGATCCAGAAATTGACAAAGCAGTTGGAGAATGAGCGAGCTCTGAATGCCTACATCCGTACTGAGAAGAGGAGACCATGGGAACAATAAGGAGCTCTGGATGTTCTTTTTACAATTTTACTTCCCTTTTCAGTATTTCCTTTCATGTAACGCCTAAGGGCGACCTGTTGAATAATTTCAGTTTCAAAGTTGAATTTAATGAAGTGTGTTCCTTTTTGTTTACAAAGTTGATTCCCGATTGTCTTTGAAAACATAAATCATACGCATTCCATTCATCATATGCATCACAGGTACCCTTCTTTTCAGGTTGCTGACTGTTCTTCGCTGTTTATTTCAGCATCATGAACCCTGAATCATCAACCGAGACATCTATCAAGGCCCTTCAGGCGCAAAACGCCCAATTTCAGGAGCTGATCATGGGTCTGGCTCAAGGTCAAAAAGAGTTGAAGGCTATGCTTCTGAAGAAGAATAAGAAGAAGAAGAAGAGGACTGTGCTATTTAACACTGGGCGCAGACTCGAGAACACCTTGCAAAATGAGGCTGAGAGGACTACTCCATCTGTGGGGGAAGGTAGTCACCAAGAAAGGGAGGTCCCTACTCCTGTGGTCTCTGATACTGAAACAGACTTCAACGACGAACAATACCCTCCTGCTGAAGACCGGTACAAGCAGCTGGAGGACAGATTAAAAGCTATGGAAATTCAGCGTGTGCCTGGACTGGATTTCGGAGACTTGGGGTTATCTACTGGGGTGGTGATTCCACACAAGTTCAAGGCACCTGCCTTTGTGAAGTATGACGGGGCTTCCTGTCCCAAGATGCACCTCCGTTCTTATGTAAGGAAGATCCAGCCTTACACAGCAGACAGAAACTTATGGATCCACTTCTTCTAGGAGAGTCTTTCAGGGACTCACCTCGAATGGTTCTATCAATTGGATGGAACCAACATTCGTAACTGGGAGGATCTGGCCACTGCTTTTTACAAGCAGTATCAATATAATTCCGACCTCGCTCCTACGCGTACCCAACTCCAGGGTATGTCGCTAGGGTCGGGCGAAGGTTTTAAGGAGTACGCACAGAAATGGAGAGATCTGGCTGGCAGGGTGCAGCCACCATTGACGGACCGTGAGCTGGTGGATATGTTTTTGGGGACCCTATCTGGTCCATTTTTCAATCATCTCATTGGTAATTCCTCTGCTGGGTTTACTGATCTGATCCTGACTGGTGAAAGGATCGAGGCCGGTATAAAATCGGGGAAGATACAGAAGGTTGCCTCCTCCAATGCTGAAAAGAAACCCTTCAAAAAGGAGGCTAGTGTTGTATATAGCTCCCGGAGACCAGAGAGACCTGAGCGCCGCCAATCTGTCAGTGCGGTAATGATTGCTAAACCTGCTGCCGCTCCTCGGCCAACCAATCCTCAAAGGGCTGAAAGACCCCGGAGAGAGTTTACCCGCTTGAGCATGACCTTATCACAGATCTTGCCACAGCTGCTCTCAACCAACTTGGTGGCCGTCAGAGAGGCTCCGAAGTTTCCCAATACTACATCTCCTAAGTACAATCCAAATGCCCGTTGTGCTTACCATTCTGATAGCCCGGGGCATTCCACTGATGACTGTTGGGCATTAAGGAGCAAGCTGCAGGACCTTATTGACGCCAAGGAAGTACAGTTTGAGGCATCTGAGAAGCCTAATGTAGTGACAGCTCCCCTGCCTGCTCATGGAGTGAATGCTATTGGGGACGAAGAGGAAGTGGATGAAGCTGAGTTTGATAGCTGGATCTACCCGGCAACCGATAGTGGACTTAACAATTGGAGTGCAAAGGACAATCTATCTGTTTCTCTTGTTACTAAGTATTGAATTCCTATGTTTTTGGTATCTGTAATAAACAATAATAAACTCTATGGCCCGGTGTCTTACCCGAGACACCGTGGTTCTATTTGTGAGGGCATATAAATTGTCATTTCATATGTCATAAATGAAAATCTTGGACGTTTTCTCGCATTACAAATCTTATGCTCCTTTTCTGTCTTTCTTTCCTTTACATATATTTCAAAACAGCTGTATTTACACACACTCACTCATACAGGTTTCAATCCACTCCGGATCTCACTGGTAACGACTCTGCTACTGCCAGTTATGACTTTGAAAATCCGATCAACTTAGCCGAAGACGAAGGTGAAGATGATTGTGAAGTGCCTGGTGAGCTTGCAAGACTGTTGCTTCAGGAAGAGAGGGCAATTCAACCACATGAAGAGCCAGTGGAAACAATAAACTTGGGTACTGAAGAAGACAGGAAAGAGGTAAAGATTGGTGCCAACCTAGAGCTCAGCGTGAAGCAACGGTTGACTCAAATGCTGCATGATTATATGGAGATCTTTGCCTGGTCCTACGAAGACATGCACGGGTTGGATACCGACATTGTGGTCCATCACTTGCCTACTAAGGAAGACTGCCCTCCGGTTAAGCAAAAGGTCCGCCGTATGCGCCCAGAGATGTCTGAGAAGATCAAAGCCGAGGTTATGAAACAGTTTGATACTGGGTTCCTTGCAGTGACTTCTTACCCTCAGTGGGTTGCTAATGTGGTGCCGGTACCAAAGAAAGACGGTAAAGTCAGAATGTGTGTCGACTACAGGGATCTGAACAGGGCCAGCCCCAAAGATGACTTCCCTCTACCCCACATTGATGTCCTTGTTGATAATACAGCTCAACATAAGGTGTTCTCTTTCATGGATGGCTTTTCAGGTTATAATCAGATCAAGATGGCACCTGAAGACATGGAAAAGACTACATTTGTTACTCAGTGGGGCACCTTCTGCTACAAGGTCATGCCTTTCGGGTTGAAGAATGCTGGGGCAACCTACCAACGTGCCATGGTTGCTTTATTTCATGACATGATCCACCATGAGATAGAAGTGTATGTTGACGACATGATCGCAAGGTCCCAGACTGAGGAAGAGCACCTAGATCATCTGCAAAAGTTGTTTGACCGATTGAAACTATACAAGCTGAGGTTGAACCCGAACAAGTGCACCTTCGGGGTAAGATCTAGAAAGTTGCTAGGCTTTGTGGTAAGTGACAAGGCTATTCAAGTGGACCCTGCTAAGGTCAAAGCTATTCAAGAGATGCCAGTTCCTAAGACAGAGAAGGAAGTCAGAGGCTTTTTAGGACGTCTGAATTACATTGCTCGCTTCATCTCACACCTAACTGCTACCTGTGAGCCAATCTTCAAGTTGCTGAAGAAAGATCAGGTAGTACGTTGGAATGACGAATGTCAGGCCGCTTTTGACAGAATCAAGGAGTATCTCCAAGAACCACCCATCCTTATGCCACCGGTTGAAGGGAGACCTCTGATACTATATCTAACAGTGCTTGACAACTCAATGGGGTGTGTGCTGGGGCAGCATGACGAGTCTGGCCGAAAAGAGCACGCCATTTATTACCTTAGCAAAAAATTTACCGACTGTGAGACCCGATACTCACTGCTTGAGAAAACTTGCTGCGCTTTGGTATGGGCTGCTCGCCGGCTGAGACAGTATATGCTGACTCACACTACCTTATTGATCTCAAAAATGGATCCTATAAAGTATATATTCGAAAAGCCTGCTCTGTCTGGGAGAATTGCAAGATGGCAAATGATCTTGACGGAATACGACATTCAGTACACAACCCAGAAAGCCATCAAGGGAAGTGTATTGGCAGACCACTTGGCACATCAGGCCGTAGATGACTATCAGTCAATGAACTTCGAGTTTCCAGATGAAAGCATCATGATAGTAACTGATTGTGAAGTACCTGGACCGGATGAAGGACCTGAGGAAGGATCCCGATGGTCTATGCACTTTGACGGAGCCTCCAATGCTTTGGGTAATGGTATCGGCGCTGTGATCATATCCCCTCAAGGCACTCATACTCCCCTCACTGCCCGGCTATGTTTCAACTGCACCAACAACATGGCGAGTATGAGGCGTGCATCATGGGACTCAAAGCTGCAATTGACTTAAGGATCAAGTTTCTGAGTGTCTTCGGAGATTCCGCTCTCGTGATCAACCAGATCAAAGGCGAGTGGGATACGAAACATCCGAATCTTATTCCTTACAAGGAACGTGTGTTGACAATGATCCCCCACTTCACAGAGATAACCTTTGAACATTTCCCGAGAGAGGAGAATCAGTTAGCGGACGCGTTAGCTACGATGTCTTCTATGTTCAAAGTCAAGTGGGACAATGAGGCTCCCCGGATCATCATCTGGAAACTGGACGAACCGGCATACTGTTGCGACCTCGAGACTGAATTGGTGACTGAGAAGCCTTGGTACCATGAGGTGAAGAGATATCTGGAAGCGCAGGAATATCCGGAGGGTGCCTCTGTCAATGATAAGAAGTTCCTGAGAAGGTTCGCAGCGAAGTTCTTCCTTAGCAACAACGTCTTGTATAAACGAAACCATGATTCGACCTTACTGCGTTGTGTGGATAAGACTGAAGCAGAAAGGATCATGGAAGAGCTACATGAAGGGACCTTTGGTACACATTCCAGTGGACACACTATGGCTAAGAAAATCCTACGGGCAGGATATTACTGGTCCACAATGGAAGCTGACTGCTACCAACATTCCAGGACATGCCATAAGTGCCAGATTTATGCGGACAAGGTGCATGTTCCCCCAGTTCCTCTGAATGTCCTGACTGCACCTTGGCCTTTTGCAATGTGGGGCATTGATATGATCGGTGAGATCAGACCTACGGCATCTAACGGGCATTGCTTCATCCTTGTAGCGATTGATTACTTTACAAAGTGGGTTGAAGCAGCTTCCTACGCTACGGTAACCAAGACTGTTGTGGCACGGTTCATTCGGCATAATCTGATCTGTCGGTACGGTGTCCCTGAACGAATTATTACAGACAACGGTACCAATCTGAATAATAAGATGATCACTGAGCTCTGCGAGCAGTTCAAGATACAGCACCATAATTCTTCTCCTTACAGACCGAAGATTAATGGGGCTGTAGAAGCAGCAAATAAGAACATCAAGAAAATCGTGCAGAAGATGACAGTGACTTATAAGGATTGGCACGAGATATTACCATTCGCTCTACATGGGTACCGTACCTCAGCTAGGACGTCAACCGGGGCAACTCCTTTCTCGTTGGTTTATGGTATGGAGGCAGTCTTACCGATCGAAGTGCAGATACCCTCTCTCCGGATAATGAAGGATGCAAATCTGAATAAGGATGATTGGATCCAGACACGACTTGATCAGCTCAACCTTATTAACGAGAAGAGACTTGCTGCTATCTGCCATGGTCAGACGTATCAGAAACGGATGATCAGGGCATTTAACAAAAAGGTCAGACCACAGGAATATCAAGTTGGGGATCTGGTAATCAAGCGAATCATCCTTCCTCAGAGTAATCCAAGGGGCAAATGGACCCCTACGTACGAAGGGCCATTTGTGGTTAAACATGTGTTCTCAGGAGGAGCCATGATTCTAACCAACATGGATGGTGACGACCTTCCTCACCCCGCCAATGCAGACATAGTAAAAAGATACTACGCATGAAAAAAGACCCGCTAGGCTGACATGCCTAGGCAAAAATTAGGGCTTCCCGGCGAACCAAAAGGGTTCGGGCAAAATGAAGGGATGAAATGAAAAAAAATCTGTACACCCGGCAAGTCGAAAACCTGAAAAGGCGGCTTGGGCAAAAATGGGTATCCCGGTGGACTGAAAACCCGAAAGGGCGGTCCAGGCAAAAGTTAGGGATAAAAGCGTAATACTATGTCTCATTGGATCACCTCGCATCCAGAATCCGGTATCTACATCAAGTTCAGACAGCATCGATCAGTCAGCTTCATCTTCAACCAAGGTCATCAAGTGATGAGACACTCGGAGTTATAAAGGCAATAGCAGAGTTGAAACCCAGTGGGATCGTTCATTTCACACAGCTGTTTTATTTTCTCTTGTACAAAATTTGTATAAACTCTTTTGTTTGGCGGCGTTCTCTTACTAGGACGTCAGCCTCTTGTACACAAAACGCCTATTTACAGGCCATTCAAAAATCAATACAAATATACTTTTCAGTTAAAAGTGCCAATTGTTTTTCTTTTTCTGTTTTGTTTTGCGAAGAACGTCCAAGGTTCAATTTGTGATATATGCATTGACAATAATTTGCTAACTCATGAATATTTGCATACGAAACAAAGAATTAATTACAGGTAACATTAGAAACAGGGGCAACAAAGGGTTGTCTAAGCAATCTAATTGTTCTGTCCTCCAAGGTATCAAGGTAGGTTCGGTTGAATAACACAACCAGTATATCTTACTTCCCCAGAGAGTGAGTCAGCAAATCAATGCACTCTCCCCAAACAAAGTTACAGTCAACCTTAAGGAAGTTGGGTATCCTCCAGTAGATCTCAACATTCCCCAGCAGCATATATACATATATTCTTAACAAGCATCCCCGACAATCTTGGTCTAAAGATTGTTCCCCGGCGGCATATCGAACATTCCAAGGAATCACTTCCCCCGCAGTTCAAAACTTCCCCCAAGAGAGTCCAATCCAGTTGGAATTTATCTCCCCAAGCAGTAAGCTTATCCCCAGTAGATTCTGGAAGCTTATCCTCGCAGAACACGAACGCGTCGTCCGGCTTTATTTAAAGAGTTATTTCCTTAACAGGATATAACTGGGTTATCCTCAGCCAAAAGCCACGGAAAGAGCGTCCTCGACGGAGTCTTCTTATCCCCAGCGAAGTCCATCAGCACTTCCAACACAACAAAGATATCCCCAGCAAGTTATTATCAACATTTCAACAAAGTCTCTCTCCCCACAGAGTATTACTTCCCAGCAAGATCGTTAGAGTACTTTCCTCCCCGCAGAGTTATTCCATTCGCCAAGTTTATTCCCCAACGGAGTTATCTTCTCCTACCGGTATTCTTGCAAACAACATCCCCAGCGGAAGCAAAGATCTACTTGCCAACATCAGCCCAGGAGTGACTTCCCGGCACCCGTCAAGGATTTACTTTCCTAGACGAAAAACATACATTCATAAACATCGCACTTCCATACATCATTATAGCATGCATAGACGCATCATACAAATCTCATTTATGTCGAGAACATCATTGCTTGGTCCATATCATGCATTGCATATGACTGACCTTTACCTTTCAGGAAAGATTCAGTTAAATTCTCAATCATATTTCAAGACCTAGACCGGTTCAGTTAATCGACTCCAAAGATTTCTTATCCAGTCCAAGGCCTTCTCTAGTTCAGCTAAATCGACCCCAAACGGATTTTTCTGATGAAGACTCAGTAGAAGTTATCAAAGGTTTTTCTCAATGTTTGCTTTTGAGATTATAATTTCCTATGGTTCTCTCCCCAATCCTGCGGAGATGATAATTCCATTCCAGGTTCTTCTCAAATGTTTGCTTTTGAGATCATAATTTCCTATGGTTCTCTCCCCAATCCTGCGGAGACGATAATTCCATTCCAGGTTTTTCTCAAACGTCCGCTTTTGAGATTATAATTTCCTATGGTTCTCTCCCCAATGCTGCGGAGACGATAATTCCATCCCAGGTTTTTCTCAAACGTCCGCTTTTGAGATTATAATTGCCTATGGTTCTCTCCCCAATGTTGCGGAGACGATAATTCCATCCCAGGTTTTTCTCAAACGTCCGCTTTTGAGATTATAATTTCCTATGGTTCTCTCCCCAATGTTGCGGAGACGATAATTCCATCCCAGGTTTTTCTCAAACGTCCTCTTTTGAGATTATAATTTCCTATGGTTCTCTCCCCAATGTTGCGGAGATGATAATTCCATTCCAGGTTTTTTCTCAAACGTCCGCTTTTGAGATTATAATTTCCTATGGTTCTCTCCCCAATGTTGCGGAGATGATAATTCCATCCCAGGTTTTTCTCAAACGTCCGCTTTTGAGATTATAATTGCCTATGGTTCTCTCCCCAATGTTGCGGAGACGATAATTCCATCCCAGGTTTTTCTCAAACGTCCGCTTTTGAGATTATAATTTCCTATGGTCCTCTCCCCGATCATGCGGAGACGATAAGTCCATTCCAGGTTTTTCTCAATGTCTGCTATTGAAGATTGTAATTGCCTATGGTTCTCTCCCCGATCCTGCGGAGATGGTAATTCCCACCAAGATTCTCTCAACAATTGCTGTTGAAGTTGAAGTCGCCCAAGGTTCTCTCACCGTTCCTGTTGAGGTAGTAACCACCCCTGGTTCATTCATCACCTTTTGAAGCTCCAGATTCAGCTCCTGTGACCAGTCAGGACATATCTATACAAAGCATCTGAAAACCAGCTCCTGCAACATGTCAGGTACTCTCTTTTCTTTTGCAGGTACACAAGTCCTCGCTAAGGAATCTCTTACGCGATCAACATCCAGATGGCATCTATAAGCCCATCATCCTATCCATCAATCTCCAAATGGCATCTATAAGCCCATTTCCATCACACTGCTACTATGTGAGCGCAAATTTCTGGGCACTCTAGTGTTCAATCATCTTCTACCCTCGGATTACGAAAGGCACGTCAGCCAATCTGCATCCTCAGGTCTAAGAAGATTGAACAGGGGCAACTGTTGTACCCCAAAATTTTCCCTCCCATATTCTTCAAGAAATTGCCAAGTCATGCTTCAAAATTCCCCAAGGGTTGCACAATGCAAGGGTCTCCTGAGCAGTCAAAATTAGGGTTTTGGTTCTGATCAAGGAAATGAAGTTTTCAAGGGTCCAATCAAGTCCCACATGCTTATAAACATGGTCAAGCATCCTCATACAAAGTTTCAAGACATTCAGCACAAAATTGCACAGTCAAAACCCTAATTGCACTACAGTCAACTGTAGGGGCAAAATGGTCATTTGACAGTCCAAGGTTCAAATTTTTGGTCAACATCTCATTTTGAAGCCACAAACATCATTTGATCAATGCTTGATAATGATTCTCAAAGCTTGGATCAAAAATCATCAAGATGCAAAAGTTTCTATTTTTGGACAGTTGAAAAGTCAACTGTAACTTGACCAAGGCATAACTTTCACATGGATTATCAGAAAAATCCCATCCAATGCCCATTTTGAAGGGGAAGACATTTCCTACAACTCCTCTTCATACTTCAAGTCCAAGAAATGCTCTCACAAAAAGTTATCAATTTCAACATTATAGGTCATTTTCAAAAGTCAACAAAAAGGGACTTTAAGTCAAAGGCCATAACTTGAGATTGGTAAATCAAAATGACATGGGACCAAAGACATTGGTTAGAGGACTTCAAGACCTTTCCAACAATAACATGATCAAAGCTTAAAAATTGATCAAGATATGCATTGGAGAAGTTGGGAAATTTTTGTGAAATGGCCAAAATCATTTATCCTTGAAATTTCATTTTTGACAAAAGGGGCCCACTTTTTCCACTTGAATTAACTTGGCCATGCTTCCCACGTGTCCCACCTTTTATTTCAGATTTTTTAATTAATTTTTTCATTTTTTATTGATTTTATTGGATTTAATTAATTTTAAATCTTTTAAAATCAAGAGAAATTCAAAAAAATTAATTTAAGGGAATATTTGGCTTTGATTAACCTTGAAGCACCATTATGTACATCCCATTTTCGTGCCAAGGCTCAAAGAAGCAAGAATTCAAAAAATGAGTCAAAAATGGAAGTTTGGTTATGGGGGTTTATGGAAGATTTTGAAATTGATTGCTTTGCATTAAGAGGCCATAATTCTTCTTGATACACATTGCCTAATGCCTATATAAGTGAGACAGAACAAAATTGAGAGAGGAGCTGCGCCCCAATACTGAAAACAAACTCACATTTTTTGCCACATTTTTGAAAACTGAAAACGGGAATAGAGGTCGATTCAAGCCAAGCAAATCATCTCATCACCTTCCTGAGACCTTAAGCAACGTATTTGAATAAGTTTCCACGTCCCTAGCGCCTTGAAACGGTATACAGAGATCAAACTTGTTCACATTTTTTCTATAATCATATTTTAAATTCCCAGCATTCTCATTGCATTTTGTTCATGGATTTGTACTAATGAGACTCTCCTGATGCTAACTATGTAATTTAATTGTATTTTTATCACCTATATGCGATTTCACCATTGTTGTTTTTTAGGGTTCTTAAGCTTTCGAATTAGGGGTTTTTGAATACAGCAAAATTGGAGAATCACGATGCCATGGTTGCAACCAGTACACTTGGACGAAAAGAATAGGGCCATCGCGCCTAATTTATGAGCCAAGAATCTCTAATCGCTATTTTCCAATAGGGGGTATTCTGGAACGGTGCAAAAACCGTTGCTTATTCTATTTTGTTTCAAAAAAAAATAAACCAAGGAGGAAGAAGATGAGGTGGCCATCAGCAATTGGTTAATTCAAATTTTTCGCGCGAGAATAGCACTAACCCTTGTTTTCTTTTATATTGATTGTTGATTATTTTATGAACAAACGCGTGTGAACGGCCTAGCGGTGGAGAAAGCATTTGGTGATCAATAGGACCTGGGTTCGATCCCAGGTCCCCCTCATATTCCCTTATTTTTTTTCTTTCTTTGAAATGTGATCAGGTACCTTGGTCCTTCCATGGTCTATCATACGCTCCTCAATCCAGCATGCCACTTGGCCAATCGCGCCCAATCAAGGGACTGGATCTATGGAATATGGTGAGCTCTAGTCAATGCTCCCACATGCTGCCTGAAAAAGTCAACAAGGCCTCCATTGATGGGCCAGAATTACTTGGGCTGCACCCCCTTGGTTTGCTCTCTCCTATTCCTTTTCTTTTTTATTATTTATTTTTATTTGTTTGTTTAATTTCCATTTAATTTTTCAAATCAATATTTTCATAATAAATAAAAAAAAATAATAATAATAACCAGAAAATCATAAAAAAAATCAAAAAAACATGTTTTATTTTAATTTAATTCACCAATGACTTCCTTTTGTAAATAAATCCCATAATTAATTTAGATTTAATTTTAGGTTGTTAATTTAATTCTTTTTCACAATAACCAAAAATAATAAAAATAGACCTTTAGCATTTTCTTTTTTTATTAAATATTTGTATTATAATTATCATTAACCATTAATTTTGTAAATAAATTTTATAATTAATTTAGTTTTAATTCTAGGTTCTAACTTTAATGCATTTTCTATAATAAATTAAAAAACAATTAGAACTAGAATTATTTGACTTTTAATTAATTTAATTTTCTTTAATGTCATAAATACAAAAAACATAAAAAATAAGTTCTTTCTTTTTATTTAATTTAATTATTCTATTAATTTTATTTTAATTCCTTTAAAGGGTCCAACGCCCTCGCATTCGATTATATTCTCTTTTCGCGCGTTTTATTTATTTCTTTGATGTAAATATAATGTACTTGTTCCAAAGCCCTGTAATAGTTAATTAGGCATTTATTTTCTGCACTTTATTTTAAATCGGGTCTGGATTAATTTGGCGTTGTAGACCCGCGCCTTTGTAATAGCGTAGGACCTTTTATCCTTCCCGCACCTTTAACTGTTAAACAATAACATGAAAGAATGAATGCCCAAAAATAAAATCAAAGCGTAGATCACCAATATATGACAAGATAAAAATATCTGAAAATGACACACAAATCACACACCACCCTAGGGTACGCCTCATTGTTGCCTTGCCCCGAAAGGTGATCGTCGAGTAGAGGATGTCTTAGTAAGTCCTCATGATCCGGGAACCTGGAATGAGGGTAGCTTCTAAGGTGTCTTCCTATTACTCCGGTGATCACCATGTCCCGAACCTCGAATTGACCCGAACACCTCTAACGATGGTGCTACCTACCTCTCAAATGGTGGGATAGCACTATCTAAAGGACTCATACACAGCTTAATTCCTTAGAGTAGGTAGATTCTCTTAAGTACTTGCTCTTCTCAAAACAAAACAAAAACATCTTTTCACACCTCACACTTTCAAAAAGTTTTCAAACAAACTTTTCATACACTCTTGAGGACTGATACAAGAGTTACTTAGAAAATTTTCAAACGAGACTTTTTTCAAAACCCACACACACTTGAAAAGCAAACAAACATTTTGAAAACACAATGAGCAAGTACCTAAGAGCCCATGGATAACCATGGATAGAAAGGGTGCTAACACCTTCCCTTTCTATAATCTACCTCCCGAACCGAGAGCAATCTCTATAAGGAATTTTTCTGTGCTTTTGTCCTTTCCATTTGGAGAAAATAAAAGACGGTGGCGACTCTTGCTTACCGCGACATTTCGCGAAACCAGCGTTAAACAGTCAGTTCCAGATCCACCGATCACACCTAGAAGTGGTGTGTGCATTGTGTGTTGTATTCATGTTATGTTTGTCTTTGTAATTAGTGAGCTACGAGTTGTTTTTATTTACATACATTCTTTCATGCAAGTTTAGCAGTTAAGGGGTGCAGAAAGTAAATTGTGGAAAAGTAAATCCTACGCTATTACAAGGCACGGGTCTATACATCGCCAAAAATTACAAAGACCCGTTTTTTAGTAAATAAGTACGGAAATTAAATAAAGCGATAAACCTATTTAACTATTACATTCTTGAAGGCAATTACATAATAATCAAATAAAGTAAATGCGCGCGAATAAAATAATCGGGAACGTCTTAAGGGTGTTGACCCTTTTTAGAAAAGAAATTGATTTTTTGTCTTTTTGTCAATTAAATGCAATTATTTAAATAATTAAGCTAATTAATTAAAAGAAAATATTTTTTTTGTTTTTTATGTTTTTATGAAATAAAAGAAATGGAATAAAATTAAAATTTAACTTTTACCTAATTCTAGATTTATTTTAATTATTTAAGAAAAGGAATTAAAATTGCCTAATTAAACTATTTTGGTTAATATTTATTTACAAAATAAAATAATAATAATAATAATAATGTTAATTCTATTTTTTGGTTTTTTATGAAAATGCGTTAATTAAGTTAATTGTTAATAATAAAAATAATTAAAAGGTTAGCAATTAAAAATAAGAAAAAATGACAAAAACAAAATAAAAAAAGAAAGTAAAAACCAAGGGGGGGGTGGGCCAAATAGGAGGTTTATTGAAGCAATCCAAGCCCACTGAAATCTAAGCCACGTTTGACTTTCATGATTGCCTGCAGCACGCTTGACTCCAGAGTATGGTGTGCTACACTTTTTGTCCTTTGGATCTGCGTTGATGACACTTGGAGCGCTGGGATATGAGGTTTATGGTGTTCCTTCTCTGCACATGAAAGTAATGAAAAAAATGATATGGAAATTATAGGGGACCTGGGAAGAACTTACAGCGCGGTATGAGCCTCAGGACTTGGCAAAGGTTGCTTTAGCTTCAGGGTGTGGCAAGGAATAGAACCACGTGCTTGTTTTGATCTGAAGATGCTCGCAACTATGTTTTAGAACTCTCACTTTTGAATAATTTTTGGTTTTGCTCTTGGCCGTTTCTGCACACACTATTTTTTGAATGAGGTTGGGAAGGCTTGTATATATAGTAATGAAATGTGTATCAATCTAAATAATGGTCATTAAGCCTTTGCATTGAAGTTCTTGATTTCCTCCATAACCAACATTGAACCATTTTCCATATTTGTGAAATTTTGAATTTTTATGCCCATAATAGGCCATGCACGAATTTGGAATGTGTTTTAAGGTGTATCAAAGTTAATCATCACAAAATATATCCCTCCATTAATTTCTTTGATTTTTATTTGAATTTTAAAGATTTAAAATGAATTAAATCAAATAAAATTAAATAAAAATGGAAAAATTGATTTTAAATCTTGAAATAAATTGTGGGACACGTGGGAAGCATAGCCAAGCTGAATCAAGTGGAAAAAGTGGGCCCTTTTTGTCAAAAATGAAGTTTCAAGGATAATTGACTTTGGCCATTTCACAAAAATTTCCCAACTTCTCCAATGCATATCTTGCTCAATTTTGAAGCTATGAACATGTTCTTGGACATTTTGGAAAGGTCTTGTAGTCCTCTAACCAATTCCTTTGGTCCCATGTCATTTTGATTTACCAATCTCAAGTTATGGTCTTTGACTTAAAGTCCCTTTTTGTTGACTTTTGAAAATGACCTATAATGTTGAAATTGATAACTTTTTGTGAGAGCATTTCTTGGACTTGTAATGTGAAGATGAGTTGTAGTAAATGTCTTCCCCTTCAAGATGAGCATTGGATGGGATTTTTCTGATGAACCATGAAAAAGTTATGCCTTGGTCAAGTTACAGTTGACTTTTTCAGCTGTCCAAAAATGGAAACTTTTGCATCTTGATGATTTTTGAGCCATTCTTGTGAAATCATGGTCAAGATTTGACCAAATGATGATTGTGGCTTCAAAATGAGATGTTGACCAAATTTTTTGACTTTTGACTGCCAAATGACCATTTTGCCCCTACAGTTGATTGTGAAGCAATTAGGGTTTTTGACTGTGCAACTTGACCTTGTGAGCCTTGAAACTTGACATGTAGGTGCTTGACAACGTGTATGAGCATATGGGACTTGATTGAGCCCTTGAAAACCTCAACTTCATTGCAAGAACCAAAACCCTAATTTGCATGGCTTATGAGGATGGTTTGACTGTGTAGCCCTTGAGTAGACTTTGAACCCTTTGAGGCAAAACTTTGAAGATTATGGGAGGGAAAATTTTGGGGTACAACACCGGGGTTAGATACTGACATTGTGGTCCATCACCTGCCTACCAAGGAAGATTGCCCTCCGGTTAAACAGAAGGTCCGCCGTATGCGTCCAGAGATGTCCGAAAAAATCAAGGCCGAGGTTATGAAACAATTTGATGTCGGGTTTCTAGCAGTGACTTCTTGCCCTCAGTGGGTTGCCAACGTGGTTCCAGTACCAAAGAAGGATGGTAAGGTCCGAATGTGTGTTGATTACAGGGATCTGAATAGGGCGAGCCCCAAGGACGACTTCCCCCTGCCTCACATCGACGTTCTGGTTGACAATACTGCTCAGCACAAGGTGTTCTCCTTCATGGATGGTTTTTCAGGATATAATCATATCAAAATAGCTCCTGAAGATATGGAAAAGACTACCTTTGTTACTCAGTGGGGCACCTTCTGCTACAAGGTCATGCCTTTCGGGTTGAAAAATGCTGGGGCAACCGACCAATGTGCCATGGTTGCTTTATTTCATGACATGATCCACCATGAGATTGAAGTATACGTCGATGATATGATTGCAAGGTCTCAAACTGAGGAGGAACACTTTGACCATCTGCAAAAGCTGTTTGGCTGTCTGAAGTTGTACAAGCTGAGGTTGAACCCAAACAAATGCACCTTCGGGGTAAGATCTGAAAAGCTGCTAGGCTTCGTCGTGAGCGACATAGGTAGTCAAGTGGACCCTGCCAAGGTGAAAGCCATACAAGAGATGCCAGTTCCCAAGACAGAGAAAGAAGTCAGAGGCTTTATAGGACGACTGAACTACATTGCCCGATTCATCTCGCACCTAACTGCTACCTGTGAACCAATCTTCAAGCTACTGAAGAAAGATCAAGTAGTACGTTGGAACGATGAATGTCAGGCCGCTTTCGACAGAATCAAAGAGTATCTCCAAGAACCACCCATTCTTATGCCACCGGTTGAAGGGAGACCTCTAATATTATACTTGACAGTACTTGACAGCTCAATGGGGTGTGTGTTGGGGCAGCATGACGAGTTTGGCCGAAAAGAGCACGCCATTTATTACCTTAGCAAAAAGTTTACCGACTGTGAGACCCGATACTCACTGCTCGAGAAAACTTGTTGCGCTTTGGTATGGGCTGCTCGCCGGCTGAGACAGTATATGTTGACTCACACTACTCTGTTAATTTCAAAAATGGATCCAATAAAGTACATATTCAAAAAGCCTGCTCTGTCTGGAAGAATAGCAAGATGGCAGATGATCTTGACGGAATACGACATCCAGTACACGACTCAGAAAGCAATCAAGGGAAGTGTATTGGCAGACCATTTGGCACACCAGGCAGTGGACGACTACCAGTCAATGAACTTTGAATTTCCTGACGAGAACATCATGGTAGTGACTGATTGTGAAGTACCTGGACCGGATGAAGGACCTGAGGAAGGATCCCGATGGTCTATGCACTTTGACGGAGCCTCCAACGCTTTGGGTAACGGTATCGGCGCTGTGATCATATCCCCAAAAGGCACTCATACTCCACTTACTTCCCGACTATGCTTCAACTGCACCAACAACATGGCGGAGTATGAGGCGTGTATCATGGGTCTTCAAGCTGCAATTGACTTAAGGATCAAGTTTCTGAGTGTCTTCGGAGATTCCGCTCTCATGATCAATCAGATCAAAGGCGAGTGGGATACGAAACACCCAAATCTCATTCCTTACAAAGAGTGTGTGTTGACATTGATCCCCCATTTCACGGAGATAACTTTTGAACACTTCCCAAGAGAGGAGAATCAGTTGGCAAACGCGCTGGCTACGATGTCTTCCATGTTCAAGGTCAAATGGGATAACGGAGCTCCCCGGATCATTATCTGGAAATTGGATGAACCTGCATATTGCTGTGATCTTGAGGTTGAGATGGTAACTGAAAAACCCTGGTATCATGAGGTGAAGAGGTATCTGGAAGCTCAAGAATACCCCGAGGGTGCATCTGTCAACGACAAGAAGTTTCTGAGAAGGTTCGCAGCAAAGTTCTTCCTCAGTAACGGCCTTCTTTACAAGCGAAACCATGATTCAACCTTACTGCGTTGTGTGGATAAGACTGAAGCAGAAAGGATCACGGCAGAGCTGCATGAAGGTACCTTCGGAACGCATTCCAGTGGACACACCATGGCGAAGAAAATCCTTCAGGCAGGATATTTCTGGTCTACAATGGAAGCCGACTATTACCAACATTCTCGGACATGTCATAAGTGCCAGATTTATGCAGATAAGGTGCACGTTCCTCCAGTTCCTCTGAATGTCTTGACTGCACCTTGGCCTTTTGCAATGTGGGGCATTGATATGATCAGCGATATTAAACCTACGGCATCCAACGTGCATCACTTCATCCTGGTGGCGATCGATTACTTTACAAAGTGGGTTGAAGCAGCTTCCTACGCTACCGTAACCAAGAACGTCGTGGCATGGTTCATTCGACACAACCTGATCTGTCGATACGGCGTCCCGGAAAGGATCATTACGGACAACGGTACCAATCTCAATAACAAGATGATCACTGAGCTCTGCGAGCAATTCAAGATACAACACCACAACTCTTCTCCTTATCGGCCGAAGATGAATGGGGCTGTAGAAGCAGCAAATAAGAATATCAAAAAGATTGTGCAGAAGATGACAGTGACCTACAAAGATTGGCACGAGATGTTACCGTTTGCTCTTCATGGGTACCGTACCTCAGCAAGAACGTCAACAGGGGCAACACCCTTTTCCTTGGTCTACGGCATGGAGGCGGTCTTGCCGATTGAAGTCCAGATACCCTCTCTCCGGATAATGAAGGATGCAGGTCTGAGCGAAGATGACTGGATCCAGACTCGACTTGATCAGTTGAACCTAATTGACGAAAAGAGACTCACTGCTATTTGTCATGGTCAAACGTATCAAAAACGGATGATCAAGGCATTTAACAAGAAAGTCAGACCACAAGAGTATCAAGTTAGGGACCTGGTAATCAAGCGCATCATTCTCCCTCAAAGTGATCCCAGGGGCAAATGGACCCCTACATACGAAGGTCCATTTATGGTTAAACATATCTTCTCAGGAGGAGCTATGATTCTAACCACCATGGATGGTGACGACCTTCCTCACCCCGCCAATGCAGACATAGTAAAAAAATACTACGCATAATCAAAGACCCGCTAGGTTGACACACCTAGGCAAAAATAAGGGCTTCCCGGCGAACCAAAAGGGTTCGGGCAAAAATAAGGGATGAAAATGAAAAAATCTGTACATCTGGCAAGTCGAAAACCTGAAAAGGCGGCTTGGGCAAAAAGGGGTATCCCGATGGACTGAAAACCCGAAAGGGCGGTCCAGGCAAAAGTTAGGGATCACAGCGTACGACTATGTCCCGGCATCTCGTCACTTGCCTACCAGAAGAAGATTTGTCAAATCGGCAGTCATCAAACACCTCCACAGGTACCTTCTCTCACAGAAGCTGGGGCAATAAGAGTTGTCCAAACTGTACAGCTGCTTTCCTCCAGGTACAAGGTAGATTCAGTTGAAGAATATGACCAAGATACCTTCACTCCCCGCAGAGTAAGAGAATCAGAAATACTCTCCCTAAGCAGAGTTGGCCTCCCGTCAGCCCTAAAAAGGCACAGTATCTCCAGCAAGTCAGCAATACTCTCCCCCAAGCAGCGTCGATCTACCATCAGTCCTGGAAAAGTTGGGTATCCCCAAAAGATCTTAATATTCTCCAACGGAGTATACAGATGTTCCTCAACAAGCATCCCCAGCGTTCTTAATAATCCTCAGCAGAGTATAAGATTGTTCCCCGACGGAATACAGACACCCCAGTGGAGCCATTTCCCCAGTACAGTCCAAAAGTTTCCCCAGGAGAGTCGAATCATCTTACCCAGTGGATTCTGGAAGCTTGTCCCCTGCAGAGTACAAATGCATTTCCCCAGCCACATTCAGAAGGTTATCCCCCACCAGAGTCTAACTGGGTTATCCTCAGCAAATTGCAACGGAAAGATCGTCCTCAGCGAAGTTCTTCCTATCCCCCAGCGGAGTTCATCAAAATCCTCTAACAGAGCTTATCAACGGAATCCCCAGCGAAGTTATCGTTAAATTCTCAGCAAAGTATCTCTTCCCCACAGAGTAGTTCCCCGCAGAATAATCTCTTCGCAAAGTTTATTCCTCAACGGAGTCATCTTCTCCTACAGGTGTATTCTCGCCACCATCATCCCCAGCGGATACGAAGAACTCTCCTCTTCAACATCAGCCCAGGATTTGACTTCCTGGCATCCGTCAAGGATTTATTTTCCTAGACAAAAATACAGACATAAACATCACATCTTCATACATTATAGCATGCCCCTACGCATCATGAACATACAATCTCATTTATTTTGAGAACATCATGCATTTCATACATCATGACATTGCATACAACTAACGTTTTGTCTTTTCAGGACAAAGGTGAATACAAAGATGATTACTATCAACTGTCGCAATTCCAGATTCGATACCTGTATCTAGCCAGGGCATATCTGTGAGCGATTAATTCCGGACTCGATTCCTGTATCTAGCCAGGGCACGTCTGAAGAGTTTGAAGATTCGATTCTTGTATCCAGCCAGGGCATATCTGTTGACGACTAATTCCGGACTCGATTCCTGTATCCAGCCAGGGCACGTCTGAAGAGTTTGAAGATTCGATTCCTGTATCCAGCCAGGGCATATCTGTTGACGACTAATTCCGGACTCGATTCCTGTATCCAGCCAGGGCACGTCTGAAGAGTTTGAAGATTCGATTCCTGTATCCAGCCAGGGCATATCTGTTGACGACTAATTCCGGACTCGATTCCTGTATCCAACCAGGGCACGTCTGAAGAGTTTGAAGATTCGATTCCTGTATCCAGCCAGGGCATATCTGTTGACGACTAATTCCGGACTCGATTCCTGTATCCAGCCAGGGCACGTCTGAAGAGTTTGAAGATTCGATTCCTGTATCCAGCCAGGGCATATCTGTTGACGACTAATTCTGGACTCGATTCCTGTATCCAGCCAGGGCATGTCTGAAGAGTTTGAAGATTCAATTCCTGTATCCAGCCAGGGCATATCTGTTGACGACTAATTCCGGACTCGATTCCTGTATCCAGCCAGGGCACGTCTGAAGAGATTCCAGATTCGATTCCTGTATATAGCCAGGGCACATCTGTGAGTAACTGATTGTAGACTCGATACCTGTATCCAGCCAGGGCATATCTACATGAAGAGTTTAGAGATTCGATACATGTATCCAGCCAGGGCACATCTACATAAAGAGTTTGAAGATCAACCCCTGTAATAGGCCAGGTAATTATTTTTCTTTCTCAAGTATGCAAGTTCTCGCTAAGGAATCTCTTACGCGATCGACACCTAGATGGCATCTATAAGCCCATCCTCCTATCCATCATCTCTCCAAATGGCATCTGTAAGCCCATTCCCGCCATCACACTGCTAACGTTCTACTATGTGAGTGCAAATTTCTGGGCACTTTAGTGTTCAATCATCTTCCACCTTCGAATCACGAAAGGCACGCAAGCCAATCTACATCCTCAGGTCTAAGAAGATTGAACAGGGGCAACTGTTGTACCCCAAAATTTGCCCTCCCATATTCTTCAAGATTTGTCAAGGTCAATCTCCAAATGGTTCAAAATCTCTCAAGGGTTGCACAGTCCAATTGCCTCCTAACACAGTCAAAATTAGGGTTTTCGTTCTTGCAAAGAAATTGAGGTTTTCAAGGGTCCAATAAAGTCCCATATGCCTATATACATTGTCAAGCATTCATATGTCAAGTTTCAAGACTCGCAGCATCAAGTTGCACAGTCAAAAGCCCTAATTGCTTCACAGTCAACTGCAGGGGTAAAATGGTCATTTGACAGTCAAAAGTCAAAAAATTTGGTCAACATCTTATTTTGAAGCCACAATCATCATTTGATCAATTCTTGATCATGATTCCTCAAGCATGGCTCAAAAAGTCTCAAGGTGTCAAAAGTTTCTATTTTTGGACAGCTGAAAAGTCAATTGTAACTTGACCAGGGCATAACTTTTTCATGGTTCATCAGAAAAATCCCATCCAATGCTCATTTTGAAGGGGATGACATTTCCTACAACTCATCTTCACACTCCAAGTCCAAGAAATGCTCTCACAAAAAGTTATCAATTTCAACATTATAGGTCATTTTCAAAAGTCAACAAAAAGGCACTTTAAGTCAAAGACCATAACTTGAGATTGGTGAATCAAAATGACATGGGACCAAAGGCATTGGTTATAGGACTTCAAGACCTTTCCAAAATGTCCAAGAACATGTTCATAGCTTCAAAATTGAGCAAGATATACATTGGAGAAGTTGGGAAATTTTTGGGAACTTTCAAAAGTCAACTTTGCCTAAAACACTTCATTTTTGCTAATGGGCCTCAAATTCCTTCTTGAAACTTTACCAAAAGCCTATGCACGACCCATTGAACTTAATTTGATTTATTTTCTTATTTTTAATTAATTAATTGAATTTATATTACTATTAATTCATTTAATTGGTTTTAATTGTAGGAAAATATCAAAACATGGTTGTCAAATCTTTTTATGAAGCAAATACACTCCATATATGCTGAAGATCTCGTACATCACTCAAGGGGACAAGATCTCCCAATTTGGCAAGGTTTTCATTGAAAAGAGATTGGAAATTATATGATTGAAAATCAAAGATTGAAACATTATTTCATGGACTTTTGGGCCAAGGTTTTAACCTAATTCTCTTCACATACATATGCTGAAGCCAACCCTATTCCTAAGAACGTGAAAGCTGCCATAGAAAACCATAACCAAATTGCAAAAATTCAAGAAATATTATGAAACTGAAATCAATATTCCAGGTGAATTCAAAGCCTAAAAGTGGTTCCAACGTGTTGCTGACATTGCCAGGAGTCCATTGCCATCAAGAACAAGCTTTAATACACAAGGAAATGGTAAAACAGAGTCACGGTTTGAACAAACATGTCCATAATCGAAATCCAATTTTTTATGCATCATTGACATGTTTTGATTATTTATTTGTATTGCTAACATCTTCCTGAAGCTTTTGGTATGGATTAATTACATTGAAACTCACAGAATCACAATTCACCATGAATGGATTTTAGGGTTTAGAAGCTTGAAAATTAGGGCTTTCTTATTGAGGAAAAATCAAGCCTTGAGACACATACAGTTAAACCCAGAAGCTCCATACGAGTTGAATGAGACCCTCGCGCTCAATTTATGTGATGCCTGCTGCTAATCGCTATTATTGACACTTTTGGTTTGTGGGGGTTTAAAACCCCCGCTATCTTGTTTATATTTACAGGTGAAACGAAGAAGGGGAAGGCGTGGCAACGTGTGACTGGGTGATTCAAACTCAGCGCGCGTTATTTTTGGTTTCATGTCATAATGTTTGTTTTTTTATATAATATTCATCATCCATTATGTTTACAAATGCGCATCATAGCTTAGATGGTTGGAGACGTGGTTGGCAAACACTGGGACCTGGGTTCGATTCCCAGGTCCCCCCATATAATTGTTAATTTTTGTTCTAACGTGTTCCAATACAACAATCATCCAAATTCCACCATGCACGCCCAACAATAGCTTGCCATGTGTCCCCAGCTTCCATCCAGTGGCCAAGAGATGGAGTCCATGGTGTGTTCCAGTCAACAAACATGCACATGATTCCTGAAAGTCAACCAGGCTTAGAATCTTCTTGGGCCAGAATTGCTTCAGTTTACCTCCACTTTGGGCCATCACACCCCCTTTGGTTTGCCTTGTTTTATTTCATTTTTTTTCTGTTAAATTCTTTTAATTGTTTTAATTATTATTATTAATTCACAATAAATTAACTTTTCCTAATAAAATCAGAAAATCAAAATTGTAAATATATTTTAATCATTTATTAATTTCACCATTAACTTATTTTTGTAAAAAAATACTAATAACTAACTTAGTTTAATTTAGGTTTAAATTTTAATCTTTTTCTTAATAAATAAAAATTATATAGAATTAGGTTTTGACACTTTTAATCATTTTCTTAATTAATTATTATTATCATTATTAATTATTATTATTTTTGTACATATAAATGTAAATTAATTAATTAGCTTAAATTAGGTCAACTTTAACATTTTTATTAATAATTAAACTTAGAACTAGGGTTTTCTTTTGAATTTAATTTCTTTATTTTCATTAAATATAAAAAAAAACATAAAAATATCTTTCTTTAATTAATTAAATAATTAGGTTTAATTTAAAGCAAAGGACAAAAAAGCTCATAATTTCTCAAAAGGGTCAAAACCCTAAGGACGTCCAGTTTAAATTCTTTTCACGCGTTATTTTTCTTATTTGATTATTATGTAACTATTTCCAGGGATGTAATAGTAATTAGGTTTATTGCTTTTTTACTTTCCGCATCTTTATCAAAAACGGGTCTTTGTTTTTTGGCGATGTATAGACTCGCGCCTTGTAATAGCGTAGCTTTTACCTTTCCGTATTTTATTTTCCGCACTCCTAACTGCTAAATTGCATGAAAGAATGTATGATAATTAAAAACAACTCGTAGCTCACAATTGCATGATCCAAGATAAATGTTAACCTGAAAACAACACACAATGCACATGCCACTTCTAGGGTACGCCTCACTCGTTGCCTCGAAAGTGGTCGTCAAGTATAGGATGTTTTAGCGGTCGCTCTTATGTCTAAGATCCAGTTGCCTCGAAACGGTTGCCTCGGATTAAAAAGGATCTAGGACATTAGGGTTACTTCTAAGGTGTCCTACTATTGCTTCGGTGACCAGACTGTCCCTTAATCGAATTGACCCGAACACCTCCAACGGTGGTGCTACCTACCTCTCAATGGTGGGATGGCACTACCTTAAGGACTTTTACACAGCCTAATTCCTTAGGGTAGGTGGATTTCTCATAGGTACTTGCTCTCTCAAAAACAAAAACAATCTTTTCGCACTGACACTTTCAAAAAGTTTTCAAACAAATTTTTCATACACTCTTGAGGACAGATACAAGAGTTACCTAGAAATTTTTCAAAACGAAACTTTTTCAAAACCCACAAACACGTTTGAAAAGCAAACATCTTTTGAAAACATAAGAGCAAGTACCTAAGAGCCCATGGAAAACCATGGATAGAAAGGGTGCTAACACCTTCCCTTTCTATAAATCTACCTCCCGAACCGAGAAACATTCTCGAAAAGGAATTTTGCTGTGCTTTTGTCCTTTCCATGTTGGAGAACATAAAAGACAGTGGCGACTCTTGCTTACTGCGACATTTCGCGAACCAGCATTTCAAAACAGTCAGTTCTATTTCCACCGATCACACTTAGCTTTCAAATAGGCATGGAAGAATGCATTATTCCCATCACCCACTTTCAGCCAATCAATTTTTACCCTCTGCACAAGAAGCTTTTCCTCCATTTGATTCCAGTAGATAACATCATCAACCAGTTTCTTTATCTCCTCAATTTTTTGGCTATCAAACCTGTTTTTCTGAAGGTCATTTTGTGCTGACAAGAGGTTTTGCCTGGCCTCAAGAATGTTCTTCCTAATAGCATTTGGTTGATAGCTAATCTGTTTAAGAACAGTTTTCACCCTCTGTAACTTTTGCCACAGAACCTGCATAGGGGCCCCTCTAACAGGCTTAATCCAATTAGCTTTGACAGAATTCTCAAACCCTTCCACATCCACAAGGTAGTTGTTAAACTTAAACCTCCTCCCATTAAAACTCTTTGAGCAATTATCAGACAGTAGCAATAATGCATGATCAGAAATACCAGGGGGAAGGATATGCAGAGTCATATGCCCAAACTGTTGAAACCAGTCAACATTTCCTAACAGTTTATCAATGCGCGAGTAAATAGTACTTGTGCTTTGTTTATTGGACCAGGTAAAGAAATCACCTGTGGTATCCATCTCACTAAGCCCGGTTTTTGTCAGCATCTTTTGAAAATCCTCATACTCTGATTCTGTGACTATGCTGCCTCCAATTATGTCTTGTGCATTGGCAACATTGTTATAATCCCCTATCAAACACCAAGGCCCCTGAGAACTTTTACAAATTTTCTCAATAGTCTTCCACAGCAGTTTCCTATCCTCTAATCGATTTAGGGCATATACTGCAGTTAACCAAAATTTGAAATTACCCACCATATCATAGACTCCACAATGGATGGCTTGGCTACTTTTGAGAAGGCACCTAATGTTCAATTTGGTATTATCCCAATAAATCCAAAGTCTACCATTAATGTGCATAGCATAATTATCAATGTACTCACCTCTGAAGCCAAGTTTCCCCCTGATAGCAGAAGCTTTGTTGCTTTTCACACGCGTTTCAATCAAAATTGCAATAGCAGGATGTAAGTCATGGAGACGGGAACTACTCTCCTTAATCTTGCCACTTTTATTTAGTCCCCTCACATTCCATGCCACCATCATGGACCCCTATCCAGGGTGACCAAGGGATCGAGCACCACCTCCAGGACCCCAAAGCCATTGGTACAGGGCAGAACTGGAGGGTTTCCTGCATTCTAATTCTGTCTACCTTTTGTCCGCCTAGCCAAAGTCCAATCCTCAGCAACTCCATCTGAGACATCCCTAGGGGTAGCAACTTTTGGAGTGAGAACAGTCTGAGAAGATGCTCCAGCCCCTTCATCCAGATTCACCTTAGGTTTCCAGATCTTCATCTTTGGTTTCTCAGTACACTGATGTCCCACCTGTTGGCATTTTCCACAGAACTTTGGTTTCCATTCATAATGCACATGCTGCTTAAGTTTACCACCTCCCTTATTTCTGATAACAATCTCCTCTATCAGCTTCTTTGTAATGTCAACCTCAACAAGAATTCTGGCATATGAAATGCGAAGTTTGTGAGCTGTACATTCATCAGTAACAAGAGGCGCACCTAATGAACTGCCAATCTTATTAAGGCTTTTTTCTCCCCACAGGTGGATGGGAAGTCTTGGCAATTTCACCCAAATTGGGATAGTGCGCAGCATATCCTCCTTCATATTAAAATCTGAGGTCCACTCTCTAATAATCATAGGCAATCCCCTTATGGAGTAGGGACCTTTCATCAGTATTGTGTCCATATCATCTGCTTGCTTGAATCGAAGTATGAAGTAACCATCTTCATGGTAATACATATCCGGTAGAGTGACAAAGTTCCATACCTTCTCCATAAACCTCTTCAAAGAATGCATACTTAAGTCTGCCCCAAGAACATAGAGAATAAGGGAATTACCCCAAAATGACAGTTCAGCCGCAATGTCGTCTTCTTCGATTTCAATCTCAACCTCACCATTAACAATGGTAGGTGCAACGTATGCCATCGTTATTCCTTTATTAGGGTTGCAGTTATCATTTAGGACCTCCACCCCAAAGCTTTCGATTTTCAGTGGGTTCAATAAGGACCGGTGGATTATCCGTTGTACTCGTCTTGTCCCTGCTATCTTCCTCATCAGCGCAGACGGTTCCGGAGACTTCGCCGGTTCCGGTGAAG
>CATIWC010002137.1:0-120863 GCA_948472305.1 Vicia faba
ACTATCGAGACTCATTAGATAATTTGAATTATTTCAAATGTATATGGAATATGTGTCATTAGGTAATAGTCTTTTAACTTAGTTTCTTAGTGATGAAGTAACCTATGATTTGGTGATGGAGAATTAGAAAATACTGTAATTGTTTACATCTATTATACCAAAATTCAATATGAATATGGTGGGTAAATATACTATCGAGACTCATTAGATAATTTGATGTATTTGAAATGTATATGGAATATGTGTCATTAAGTAATAGTCTTTTAACTTAGTTTCTTAGTGAAGAAGTAACCTAAAATTTGGTGATGGAGAAGAAGGAAAATACTGAAACTGTTTACATCTATTATACCATAATACAATATGAATATGGTGAATAAATATACTATCGAGACTCATTAGATAATTTGAATTATTTCAAATGTATATGGAATATGTGTCATTAAGTAATAGTCTTTTAACTTAGTTTCTTAGTGATGAAGTAACCTAACATTTGGTGATGGAGAATTAGAAAATACTGAAACTGTTTATATCTATTATACCATAATACAATATGAATATGGTGAATAAATATACTATCGAGAATCATTAGATAATTTGAATTATTTCAAATGTATATGGAATATGTGTCATTAAGTAATAGTCTTTTAACTTAGTTTCTTAATGATAAAGTAACCTAAGATTTGGTGATGGAGAATTAGAAAATACTGAAACTGTTTACATGTATTATACCATAATACAATATGAATATGGTGTATAAATATACTATCGAGACTCATTAGATAATTTGAATTATTTCAAATGTATATGGAATATGTGTCATTAAGTAATAGTCTTTTAACTTAGTTTCTTGGTGAAGAAGTAACCTAAAATTTGGTGATGGAAAAGAAGGAAAATACTGAAATTGTTTACATCTATTATACCAAAATACAATATGAATATGGTGAATAAATATACTATCGAGACTCATTAGATAATTTGAATTATTTCACATGTATATGGAATATGTGTCATTAAGTAATAGTCTTTTAACTTAGTTTCTTAGTTATGAAGTAACCTAAGATTTGGTGATGGAGAATTAGAAAATACTGAAACTGTTTACATCTATTATACCATAATAAAATATGAATATGGTGAATAAATATACTATCGAGACTCATTAGATAATTTGAATTATTTCAAATGTATATGGAATATGTGTCATTAAGTAATAGTCTTTTAACTTAGTTTCTTAGTGAAGAAGTAACCTAAAATTTGGTGATGGAGAAGAAGGAAAATACTAAAATTGTTTTTATCTATTATACCATAATACAATATGAATATGGTGGATAAATATACTATCGAGACTCATTAGATAATTTGAATTATTTCAAATGTATATGTAATATGTGTCATTAAGTAATAGTCTTTTAACTTAGTTTCTTGGTGAAAAAGTAACCTAAAATTTGGTGATGGAAAAGAAGGAAAATACTGAAACTGTTTACATCTATTATACCATAATACAATATGAATATGGTGAATAAATATACTATCGAGACTCATTAGATAATTTGAATTATTTCAAATGTATATGGAATATGTGTCATTAAGTAATAATCTTTTAACATAGTTTCTTAGTGATGAAGTAACCTAACATTTGGTGATGGAGAATTAGAAAATACTGAAACTGTTTATATCTATTATACCATAATACAATATGAATATGGTGAATAAATATACTATCGAGAATCATTAGATAATTTGAATTATTTCAAATGTATATGGAATATGTGTCATTAAGTAATAGTCTTTTAACTTAGTTTCTTAATGATAAAGTAACCTAAGATTTGGTGATGGAGAATTAGAAAATACTGAAACTGTTTACATGTATTATACCATAATACAATATGAATATGGTGTATAAATATACTATCGAGACTCATTAGATAATTTGAATTATTTCAAATGTATATGGAATATGTGTCATTAAGTAATAGTCTTTTAACTTAGTTTCTTGGTGAAGAAGTAACCTAAAATTTGGTGATGGAAAAGAAGGAAAATACTGAAATTGTTTACATCTATTATACCAAAATACAATATGAATATGGTGAATAAATATACTATCGAGACTCATTAGATAATTTGAATTATTTCACATGTATATGGAATATGTGTCATTAAGTAATAGTCTTTTAACTTAGTTTCTTAGTTATGAAGTAACCTAAGATTTGGTGATGGAGAATTAGAAAATACTGAAACTGTTTACATCTATTATACCATAATAAAATATGAATATGGTGAATAAATATACTATCGAGACTCATTAGATAATTTGAATTATTTCAAATGTATATGGAATATGTGTCATTAAGTAATAGTCTTTTAACTTAGTTTCTTAGTGAAGAAGTAACCTAAAATTTGGTGATGGAGAAGAAGGAAAATACTAAAATTGTTTTTATCTATTATACCATAATACAATATGAATATGGTGGATAAATATACTATCGAGACTCATTAGATAATTTGAATTATTTCAAATGTATATGTAATATGTGTCATTAAGTAATAGTCTTTTAACTTAGTTTCTTGGTGAAAAAGTAACCTAAAATTTGGTGATGGAAAAGAAGGAAAATACTGAAATTGTTTACATCTATTATACCAAAATAAAATATGAATATGGTGAATAAATATACTATCTAGACTCATTAGATAATTTGAATTATTTCAAATGTATATGGAATATGTGTCATTAAGTAATAGTCTTTTAACTTAGTTTCTTAGTGATAAAGTAACCTAAGATTTGGTGATGGAGAATTAGAAAATACTAAAACTATTTACATCTATTATACCATAATACAATATGAATATGGTGAATAAATATACTATCGAGAATCATTAGATAATTTGAATTATTTCAAATGTATATGGAATATGTGTCATTAAGTAATAGTCTTTTAACTTAGTTTCTTAGTGATAAAGTAACCTAAGATTTGGTGATGGAGAATTAGAAAATACTGAAACTGTTTACATGTATTATACCATAATACAATATGAATATGGTGTATAAATATAATATCGAGACTTATTATATAATTTGAATTATTTCAAATGTATATGGAATATGTGTCATTAAGTAATAGTCTTTTAACTTAGTTTCTTAGTGATGAAGTAACCTAAGATTTGGTGATGGAGAATTAGAAAATACTGAAATTGTTTACATCTTTTATACCATAATACAATATGAATATAGTGGATAAATATACTATCGAGACTCATTAGATAATTTGAATTATTTCAAATGTATATGGAATATGTGTCATTAAATAATAGTCTTTTAACTTAGTTTCTTAGAGATGAAGTAACCTAAGATTTGGTGATGGAGAATTAGAAAATACTAAAACTATTTACATCTATTATACCATAATACAATATGAATATGGTGGGTAAATATACTATCGAGACTCATTAGATAATTTGAATTATTTCAGATGTATATGGAATATGAGTTATTAAGTAATAGTCTTTTAACTTAGTTTCTTAGTGATGAAGTAACCTAAGATTTGGTGATGGAGAATTAAAAAATACTAAAACAGTTTACATGTATTATACCATAATAAAATATGAATATGGTGAATAAATATACTATCGAGACTCATTAGATAATTTGAATTATTTCAAATGTATATGGAATATGTGTCATTAAGTAATAGTCTTTTAACTTAGTTTCTTAGTGAAGAAGTAACCTAAAATTTGGTGATGGAGAAGAAGGAAAATACTGAAATTGTTTACATCTATTATACCATAATACAATATGAATATGGTGGATAAATATACTATCGAGACTCATTAGATAATTTAAATTATTTCAAATGTATATATAACATGTGTCATTAAGTAATAGTCTTTTAACTTAGTTTCTTGGTGAAGAAGTAACCTAAAATTTGGTGATGGAAAAGAAGGAAAATACTGAAATTGTTTACATCTATTATACCAAAATACAATATGAATATGGTGAATAAATATACTATCGAGACTCATTAGATAATTTGAATTATTTCAAATGTATATGGAATATGTGTCATTAAGTAATAGTCTTTTAACTTAGTTTCTTAGTGATGAAGTAACCTAAGATTTGGTGATGGAGAATTAGAAAATACTAAAACTATTTACATCCATTATACCATAATACAATATGAATATGGTGGGTAAATATACTATCGAGACTCATTAGATAATTTGAATTATTTCAAATGTATATGGAATATGTGTCATTAAGTAATAGTCTTTTAACTTAGTTTCTTAGTGATGAAGTAACCTAAGATTTGGTGATGGAGAATTAGAAAATACTGAAACTGTTTACATGTATTATACCATAATACAATATGAATATGGTGAATAAATATACTATCGAGACTCATTATATAATTTGAATTATTTCAAATGTATATGGAATATGTGTCATTAAATAATAGTCTTTTAACTTAGTTTCTTAGTGAAGAAGTAACCTAAAATTTGGTGATGGAGAAGAAGGAAAATACTGAAATTGTTTACATCTATTATACCATAATACAATATGAATATGGTGGATAAATATACTATCGAGACTCATTAGATAATTTGAATTATTTCAAATGTATATATAACATGTGTCATTAAGTAATAGTCTTTTAACTTAGTTTCTTGGTGAAGAAGTAATCTAAAATTTGGTGATGGAAAAGAAGGAAAATACTGAAATTGTTTACATCTATTATACCAAAATACAATATGAATATGGTGAATAAATATACTATCGAGACTCATTAGATAATTTGAATTATTTCAAATGTATATGGAATATGTGTCATTAAGTAATAGTCTTTTAACTTAGTTTCTTAGTGATGAAGTAACCTAAGATTTGGTGATGGAGAATTAGAAAATACTAAAACTATTTACATCTATTATACCATAATACAATATGAATATGGTGGGTAAATATACTATCGAGACTCATTAGATAATTTTAATTATTTCAAATGTATATGGAATATGTGTCATTAAGTAATAGTCTTTTAACTTAGTTTCTTAGTGATGAAGTAACCTAAGATTTGGTGATGGAGAATTAGAAAATACTGAAACTGTTTACATCTATTATACCATAATACAATATGAATATGGTGAATAAATATACTATCGAGACTCATTAGATAATTTTAATTATTTCAAATGTATATGGAATATGTGTCATTAAGTAATAGTCTTTTAACTTAGTTTCTTAGTGATGAAGTAACCTAAGATTTGGTGATGGAGAATTAGAAAATACTAAAACTATTTACATCTATTATACCATAATACAATATGAATATGGTGGATAAATATACTATCGAGACTCATTAGATAATTTGAATTATTTAAAATGTATATGGAATATGTGTCATTAAGTAATAGTCTTTTAACTTAGTTTCTTAGTGATGACTAAGATTTGGTGATGGAGAATTAGAAAATACTGAAACTGTTTACATGTATTATACCATAATACAATATGAATATGGTGAATAAATATAGTATCGAGACTCATTATATAATTTGAATTATTTCAAATGTATATGGAATATGTGTCATTAAGTAATAGTCTTTTAACTTAGTTTCTTAGTTATGAAGTAACCTAAGATTTGGTGATGGAGAATTAGAAAATACTGAAACTGTTTTCATCTATTATACCATAATAAAATATGAATATGGTGAATAAATATACTATCGAGACTCATTAGATAATTTGAATTATTTCAAATGTATATGGAATATGTGTCATTAAGTAATAGTCTTTTAACTTAGTTTCTTAGTGAAGAAGTAACCTAAAATTTGGTGATGGAAAAGAAGGAAAATACTGAAATTGTTTACATCTATTATACCAAAATACAATATGAATATGGTGAATAAATATACTATCGAGACTCATTAGATAATTTGAATTATTTCAAATGTATATGGAATATGTGTCATTAAGTAATAGTCTTTTAACTTAGTTTCTTAGTGATGAAGTAACCTAAGATTTGGTGATGGAGAATTAGAAAATACTAAAACTATTTACATCTATTATACCATAATACAATATGAATATGGTGGGTAAATATACTATCGAGACTCATTAGATAATTTGAATTATTTCAAATGTATATGGAATATGTGTCATTAAGTAATAGTCTTTTAACTTAGTTTCTTAGTGATGAAGTAACCTAAGATTTGGTGATGGGGAATTAGAAATACTGAAACTGTTTACAGGTATTATACCATAATACAATATGAAAATGGTGAATAAATATACTATCGAGACTCATTATATAATTTGAATTATTTCAAATGTATATGGAATATGTGTCATTAAGTAATAGTCTTTTAACTTAGTTTCTTAGTTATGAAGTAACCTAAGATTTGGTGATGGAGAATTAGAAAATACTGAAACTGTTTACATCTATTATACCATAATACAATATGAATATGGTGAATAAATATACTATCGAGACTCATTAGATAATTTTAACTATTTCAATTGTATATGGAATATGTGTCATTAAGTAATAGTCTTTTAACTTAGTTTCTTAGTGATGAAGTAACCTAAGATTTGGTGATGGAGAATTAGAAAATACTAAAAACTATTTACATCTATTATACCATAATACAATATGAATATGGTGGGTAAATATACTATCGAGACTCATTAGATAATTTGAATTATTTCAAATGTATATGGAATATGTGTCATTAAGTAATAGTCTTTTAACTTAGTTTCTTAGTGATGAAGTAACCTAAGATTTGGTGATGGGGAATTAGAAAATACTGAAACTGTTTACATGTATTATACCATAATACAATATGAATATGGTGAATAAATACACTATCGAGACTCATTATATAATTTGAATTATTTCAAATGTATATGGAATATGTGTCATTAAGTAATAGTCTTTTAACTTAGTTTCTTAGTTATGAAGTAACCTAAGATTTGGTGATGGAGAATTAGAAAATACTGAAACTTTTTCATCTATTATACCATAATAAAATAAGAATATGGTGAATAAATATCGAGACTCATTATATAATTTGAATTATTTCAAATGTATATGGAATATGTGTCATTAAGTAATAGTCTTTTAACTTAGTTTCTTAGTTATGAAGTAACCTAAGATTTGGTGATGGAGAATTAGAAAATACTGAAACTGTTTTCATCTATTATACCATAATAAAATATGAATATGGTGAATAAATATACTATCAAGACTCATTAGATAATTTGAATTATTTCAAATGTATATGGAGTATGTGTCATTAAGTAATAGTCCTTTTAACTTAGTTTCTTAGTGAAGAAGTAACCTAAAATTTTGTGATGGAAAAGAAGGAAAATACTGAAATTGTTTACATCTATTATACCAAAATACAATATGAATTTGGTGAATAAATATACTATCGAGACTCATTATATAATTTGAATTATTTCAAATGTATATGGAATATGTGTCATTAAGTAATAGTCTTTTAACTTAGTTTCTTAGTGATGAAGTAACCTAAGATTTGGTGATGGAGAATTAGAAAATACTGAAACTGTTTACATGTATTATACCATAATACAATATGAATATGGTGAATAAATATACTATCGAGACTCATTATATAATTTGAATTATTTAAAATGTATATGGAATATGTGTCATTAAGTAATAGTCTTTTAACTTAGTTTCTTAGTTATTGAAGTAACCTAAGATTTGGTGATGGAGAATTAGAAAATACTGAAACTGTTTTCATCTATTATACCATAAATAAAATAATGAATATGGTGAATAAATATACTATCGAGACTCATTAGATAATTTGAATTATGTTCAAATGTATATGGAATTATGTGTCATTAAGTAATAGTCTTTTTAACTTAGTTTCTTAGTGAAGAAGTAACCTAAGATTTGGTGATGGAGAATTAGAAAATACTGAAACTGTTTTCATCTATTATACCATAATAAAATATGAATATGGTGAATAAATATACTATCGAGACTCATTAGATAATTTGAATTATTTCAAATGTATATGGAATATGTGTCATTAAGTAATAGTCCTTTTAACTTAGTTTCTTAGTGAAGAAGTAACCTAAAATTTGGTGATGGAAAAGAGGGAAAATACTGAAATTGTTTACATCTATTATACCAAAATACAATATGAATATGGTGAATAAATATACTATCGAGACTCATTATATAATTTGAATTATTTCAAATGTATATGGAATATGTGTCATTAAGTAATAGTCTTTTAACTTAGTTTCTTAGTGATGAAGTAACCTAAGATTTGGTGATGGAGAATTAGAAAATACTGAAACTGTTTACATGTATTATACCATAATACAATATGAATATGGTGAATAAATATACTATCGAGACTCATTATATAATTTGAATTATTTCAAATGTATATGGAATATGTGTCATTAAGTAATAGTCTTTTAACTTAGTTTCTTAGTTATGAAGTAACTTAAGATTTGGTGATGGAGAATTAGAAAATACTGAAACTGTTTTCATCTATTATACCATAATAAAATATGAATATGGTGAATAAATATACTATCGAGACTCATTAGATAATTTGAATTATTTCAAATGTATATGGAATATGTGTCATTAAGTAATAGTCTTTTAACTTAGTTTCTTAGTGAAGAAGTAACCTAAAATTTGGTGATGGAAAAGAAGGAAAATACTGAAATTGTTTACATCTATTATACCAAAATACAATATGAATATGGTGAATAAATATACTATCGAGACTCATTAGATAATTTGAATTATTTCAAATGTATATGGAATATGTGTCATTAAGTAATAGTCTTTTAACTTAGTTTCTTAGTGATGAAGTAACCTAAGATTTGGTGATGGAGAATTAGAAAATACTAAAACTATTTACATCTATTATACCATAATACAATATGAATATGGTGGGTAAATATACTATCGAGACTCATTAGATAATTTGAATTATTTCAAATGTATATGGAATATGTGTCATTAAGTAATAGTCTTTTAACTTAGTTTCTTAGTGATGAAGTAACCTAAGATTTGGTGATGGAGAATTAGAAAATACTGAAACTGTTTACATCTATTATACCATAATACAATATGAATATGGTGAATAAATACACTATCGAGACTCATTAGATAATTTTAATTATTTCAAATGTATATGGAATATGTGTCATTAAGTAATAGTCTTTTAACTTAGTTTCTTAGTGATGAAGTAACCTAAGATTTGGTGATGGAGAATTAGAAAATACTAAAACTATTTACATCTATTATACCATAATACAATATGAATATGGTGGGTAAATATACTATCGAGACTCATTAGATAATTTGAATTATTTCAAATGTATATGGAATATGTGTCATTAAGTAATAGTCTTTTAACTTAGTTTCTTAGTGATGAAGTAACCTAAGATTTGGTGATGGGGAATTAGAAAATACTGAAACTGTTTACATGTATTATACCATAATACAATATGAATATGGTGAATACATATACTATCGAGACTCATTATATAATTTGAATTATTTCAAATGTATATGGAATATGTGTCATTAAGTAATAGTCTTTTAACTTAGTTTCTTAGTTATGAAGTAACCTAAGATTTGGTGATGGAGAATTAGAAAATACTGAAACTGTTTTCATCTATTATACCATAATAAAATATGAATATGGTGAATAAATATACTATCGAGACTCATTAGATAATTTGAATTATTTCAAATGTATATGGAATACGTGTCATTAAGTAATAGTCTTTTAACTTAGTTTCTTAGTGAAGAAGTAACCTAAAATTTGGTGATGGAAAAGAAGGAAAATACTGAAATTGTTTACATCTATTATACCAAAATACAATATGAATATGGTGAATAAATATACTATCGAGACTCATTAGATAATTTGAATTATTTCAAATGTATATGGAATATGTGTCATTAAGTAATAGTCTTTTAACTTAGTTTCTTAGTGATGAAGTAACCTAAGATTTGGTGATGGAGAATTAGAAAATACTAAAACTATTTACATCTATTATACCATAATACAATATGAATATGGTGGGTAAATATACTATCGAGACTCATTAGATAATTTGAATTATTTCAAATGTATATGGAATATGAGTCATTAAGTAATAGTCTTTTAACTTAGTTTCTTAGTGATGAAGTAACCTAAGATTTGGTGATGGAGAATTAGAAAATACTGAAACTGTTTAGATGTATTATACCATAATACAATATGAATATGGTGAATAAATATACTATCGAGACTCATTAGATAATTTGAATTATTTCAAATGTATATGGAATATGTGTCATTAAGTAATAGTCTTTTAACTTAGTTTCTTGGTGAAGAAGTAATCTAAAATTTGGTGATGGAAAAGAAGGAAAATACTGAAATTGTTTACATCTATTATACCAAAATACAATATGAATATGGTGAATAAATATACTATCGAGACTCATTAGATAATTTGAATTATTTCAAATGTATATGGAATATGTGTCATTAAGTAATAGTCTTTTAACTTAGTTTCTTAATGATGAAGTAACCTAAGATTTGGTGATGGAGAATTAGAAAATACTGAAACTATTTACATCTTTTATACCATAATACAATATGAATATGGTGGATAAATATACTATCGAGACTCATAAGATAATTTGAATTATTTCAAATGTATATGGAATATGTGTCATTAGGTAATAGTCTTTTAACTTAGTTTCTTAGTGATGAAGTAACCTATGTTTTGGTGATGGAGAATTAGAAAATACTGTAATTGTTTACATCTATTATACCAAAATACAATATGAATATGGTGGGTAAATATACTATCGAGACTCATTAGATAATTTGAATTATTTAAAATGTATATGAAATATGTGTCATTAAGTAATAGTCTTTTAACTTAGTTTCTTAGTGAAGAAGTAACCTAAAATTTGGTGATGGAGAAGAAGGAAAATATTGAAACTGTTTACGTCTATTATACCATAATACAATATGAATATGGAGAATAAATATACTATCGAGATTCATTAGATAATTTGAATTATTTCAAATGTATATGGAATATGTGTCATTAAGTAATAGTCTTTTAACTTAGTTTCTTAGTGATGAAGTAACCTAAGATTTGGTCATGGAGAATTAGAAAATACTGAAACTGTTTATATCTATTATACCATAATACAATATGAATATGGTGAATAAATATACTATCGAGAATCATTAGATAATTTGAATTATTTCAAATGTATATGGAATATGTGTCATTAAGTAATAGTCTTTTAACTTAGTTTCTTAGTGATGAAGTAACCTTAGATTTGGTGATGGAGAATTAGAAAATACTGAAATTGTTTACATGTATTATACCATAATACAATATGAATATGGTGTATAAATATACTATCGAGACTCATTATATAATTTGAATTATTTCAAATGTATATGGAATATGTGTCATTAAGTAATAGTCTTTTAACTTAGTTTCTTAGTGATGAAGTTACCTAAGATTTGGTGATGGAGAATTAGAAAATACTGAAACTGTTTATATCTATTATACCATAATACAATATGAATATGGTGAATAAATATACTATCGAGAATCATTAGATAATTTGAATTATTTCAACTGTATATGGAATATGTGTCATTAAGTAATAGTCTTTTAACTTAGTTTCTTAGTGATGAAGTAACCTAAGATTTGGTGATGGAGAATTAGAAAATACTAAAACTATTTACATCTATTATACCATAATACAATATGAATATGGTGGGTAAATATACTATAGAGACTCATTAGATAATTTGAATTATTTCAAATGTATATGGAATATGTGTCATTAAGTAATAGTCTTTTAACTTAGTTTCTTAGTGATGAAGTAACCTAAGATTTGGTGATGGAGAATTAGAAAATACTAAAACTATTTACATCTATTATACCATAATACAATATGAATATGGTGGGTAAATATACTATCGAGACTCATTAGATAATTTGAATTATTTCAAATGTATATGGAATATGTGTCATTAAGTAATAGTCTTTTAACTTAGTTTCTTAGTGATTAAGTAACCTAAGATTTGGTGATGGAGAATTAGAAAATACTGAAACTGTTTACATGTATTATACCATAATTCAATATGAATATGGTGAATAAATATACTATCGAGACTCATTAGATAATTTGAATTATTTCAAATGTATATGGAATATGTGTCATTAAGTAATAGTCTTTTAACTTAGTTTCTCAGTGAAGAAATAACCTAAAATTTGGTGATGGGAAGAAGGAAAATACTGAAACTGTTTACATCTATTATACCATAATACAATATGAATATGGTGGATAAATATACTATCGAGACTCATTAGATAATTTGAATTATTTCAAATGTATATGAAATATGTGTCATTAAGTAATAGTCTTTTAACTTAGTTTCTTGGTGAAGAAGTAACCTAAAATTTGGTGATGGAAAAGAAGGAAAATACTGAAATTGTTTACATCTATTATACCAATATACAATATGAATATGGTGAATAAATATACTATCGAGACTCATTAGATAATTTGAATTATTTCAAATGTATATGGAATATGTGTCATTAAGTAATAGTCTTTTAACTTAGTTTCTTAGTGATGAAGTAACCTAAGATATGGTGATGGAGAATTAGAAAATACTAAAACTATTTACATCTATTATACCATAATACAATATGAATATGGTGGGTAAATATACTATCGAGACTCATTAGATAATTTGAATTATTTCAAATGTATATGGAATATGTGTCATTAAGTAATAGTCTTTTAACTTAGTTTCTTAGTGATTAAGTAACCTAAGATTTGGTGATGGAGAATTAGAAAATACTGAAACTGTTTACATGTATTATACCATAATTCAATATGAATATGGTGAATAAATATACTATCGAGACTCATTATATAATTTGAATTATTTCAAATGTATATGGAATATGTGTAATTAAGTAATAGTCTTTTAACTTAGTTTCTTAGTTATGAAGTAACCTAAGATTTGGTGATGGAGAATTAGAAAATACTGAAACTGTTTTCATCTATTATACCATAATACAATATGAATATGGTGGGTAAATATACTATCGAGACTCATTAGATAATTTTAATTATTTCAAATGTATATGGAATATGTGTCATTAAGTAATAGTCTTTTAACTTAGTTTCTTAGGTGATGAAGTAACCTAAGATTTTGTGATGGAGAATTAGAAAATACTGAAACTGTTTACATGTATTATATCATAATACAATATGAATATGGTGTATAAATTTACTTTCGAGACTCATTATATAATTTGAATTATTTCAAATGTATATGGAATATGTGTCATTAAGTAATAGTCTTTTAACTTAGTTTCTTAATGATAAAGTAACCTAAGATTTGGGGATGGAGAATTAGAAAATACTGAAACTGTTTACATCTATTATACCGTAATACAATATGAATATGGTGGATAATTATACTATCGAGACTCATTATATAATTTGAATTATTTCAAATGTATATGGAATATGTGTCATTAGGTAATAGTCTTTTAACTTAGTTTCTTAGTGATGAAGTAACCTAAGATTTGGTGATGGAGAATTAGAAAATACTGAAACTGTTTACATCTATTTTGCCATAATACAATATGAATATGGTGGATAAATATACTATCAAGATTCATTAGATAATTTGAATTATTTCAAATGTATATGGAATATGTGTCATTAAGTAATAGTCTTTTAACTTAGTTTCTTAGTGATGAAGTAACCTAAGATTTGGTGATGGAGAATTAGAAAATACTGAAACTGTTTACATCTATTATACCATAAAAAAATATGAATATGGTGAATAAATATACTATCGAGACTCATTAGATAATTTGAATTATTTCAAATGTATATGGAATATGTGTCATTAAGTAATAGTCTTTTAACTTAGTTTCTTAGTGAAGAAGTAACCTAAAATTTGGTGATGGAGAAGAAGGAAAATACTGAAATTGTTTACATCTATTATACCATAATACAATATGAATATGGTGGATAAATATACTATCGAGACTCATTAGATAATTTGAATTATTTCAAATGTATATATAACATGTGTCATTAAGTAATAGTCTTTTAACTTAGTTTCTTGGTGAAGAAGTAACCTAAAATTTGGTGATGGAAAAGAAGGAAAATACTGAAATTGTTTACATCTATTATACCAAAATACAATATGAATATGGTGAAAAAATATACTATCGAGACTCCTTAGATAATTAGAATTATTTCAAATGTATATGGAATATGTGTCATTAAGTAATAGTCTTTTAACTTAGTTTCTTAGTGATGAAGTAACCTAAGATTTGGTGATGGAGAATTAGAAAATACTAAAACTATTTACATCTATTATAACATAATACAATATGAATATTGTGGGTAAATATACTATCGAGACTCATTATATAATTTGAATTATTTCAAATGTATATGGAATATGTGTCATTAAGTAATAGTCTTTTAACTTAGTTTCTTAGTTATGAAGTAACCTAAGATTTGGTGATGGAGAATTAGAAAATACTGAAATTGTTTACATCTATTATACCATAATACAATATGAATATGGTGAATAAATATACTATCGAGACTCATTAGATAATTTTAATTATTTCAAATGTATATGGAATATGTGTCATTAAGTAATAGTCTTTTAACTTAGTTTCTTAGTGATGAAGTAACCTAAGATTTGGTGATGGAGAATTAGAAAATACTAAAACTATTTACATCTATTATACCATAATACAATATGAATATGGTGGATAAATATACTATCGAGATTCATTAGATAATTTGAATTATTTAAAATGTATATGGAATATATGTCATTAAGTAATAGTCTTTTAACTTAGTTTCTTAGTGATGAAGTAACCTAAGATTTGGTGATGGAGAATTAGAAAATACTGAAACTGTTTACATGTATTATACCATAATACAATATAAATATGGTGGGTAAATATACTATCGAGACTCATTATATAATTTGAATTATTTCAAATGTATATGGAATATGTGTCATTAAGTAATAGTCTTTTAACTTAGTTTCTTAGTTATGAAGTAACCTAAGATTTGGTGATGGAGAATTAGAAAATACTGAAACTGTTTTCATCTATTATACCATAATAAAATATGAATATGGTGAATAAATATACTATCGAGACTCATTAGATAATTTGAATTATTTCAAATGTATATGGAATATGTGTCATTAAGTAATAGCCTTTTAACTTAGTTTCTTAGTTATGAAGTAACCTAAAATTTGGTGATGGAGAATTAGAAAATACTGAAACTGTTTACATCTATTATACCATAATACAATATGAATATGGTGAATAAATATAGTATCGAGACTCATTAGATAATTTGAATTATTTCAAATGTATATGGAATATGTGTCATTAAGTAATAGTCTTTTAACTTAGTTTCTTAGTGATGAAGTAACCTAAGATTTGGTGATGGAGAATTAGAAAATACTAAAACTATTTACATCTATTATACCATAATACAATATGAATATGGTGGATAAATATACTATCGAGACTCATTAGATAATTTGAATTATTTAAAATGTATATGGAATATATGTCATTAAGTAATAGTCTTTTAACTTAGTTTCTTAGTGATGAAGTAACCTAAGATTTGGTGATGGAGAATTAGAAAATACTGAAACTGTTTACATGTATTATACCATAATACAATATAAATATGGTGGGTAAATATACTATCGAGACTCATTATATAATTTGAATTATTTCAAATGTATATGGAATATGTGTCATTAAGTAATAGTCTTTTAACTTAGTTTCTTAGTTATGAAGTAACCTAAGATTTGGTGATGGAGAATTAGAAAATACTGAAACTGTTTTCATCTATTATACCATAATAAAATATGAATATGGTGAATAAATATACTATCGAGACTCATTAGATAATTTGAATTATTTCAAATGTATATGGAATATGTGTCATTAAGTAATAGCCTTTTAACTTAGTTTCTTAGTTATGAAGTAACCTAAAATTTGGTAATGGAGAATTAGAAAATACTGAAACTGTTTACATCTATTATACCATAATACAATATGAATATGGTGAATAAATATAGTATCGAGACTCATTAGATAATTTGAATTATTTCAAATGTATATGGAATATGTGTCATTAAGTAATAGTCTTTTAACTTAGTTTCTTAGTGATGAAGTAACCTAAGATTTGGTGATGGAGAATTAGAAAATACTAAAACTATTTACATCTATTATACCATAATACAATATGAATATGGTGGATAAATATACTATCGAGACTCATTAGATAATTTGAATTATTTAAAATGTATATGGAATATATGTCATTAAGTAATAGTCTTTTAACTTAGTTTCTTAGTGCTGAAGTAACCTAAGATTTGGTGATGGAGAATTAGAAATTACTGAAGCTGTTTACATGTATTATACCATAATACAATATGAATATGGTGATTAAATATACTATCGAGACTCATTATATAATTTGAATTATTTCAAATGTATATGGAATATGTGTCATTAAGTAATAGTCTTTTAACTTAGTTTCTTAGTTATGAAGTAACCTAAGATTTGGTGATAGAGAATTAGAAAATACTGAAACTGTTTTCATCTATTATACCATAATAAAATATGAATATGGTGAATAAATATACTATCGAGACTCATTAGATAATTTGAATTATTTCAAATGTATATGGAATATGTGTCATTAAGTAATAGTCTTTTAACTTAGTTTCTTAGTGAAGAAGTAACCTAAAATTTGGTGATGGAGAAGAAGAAAAATACTGAAATTGTTTACATCTATTATACCATAATACAATATGAATATGGTGGATAAATATACTATCGAGACTCATTAGATAATTTGAATTATTTCAAATGTATATGGAATATGTGTCATTAAGTAATAGTCTTTTAACTTAGTTTCTTTGTGAAGAAGTAACCTAAAATTTGGTGATGGAAAAGAATGAAAATACTGAAATTGTTTACATCTATTATACCAAAATACAATATGAATATGGTGAATAAATATACTATCGAGACTCATTAGATAATTTGAATTATTTCAAATGTATATGGAATATGTGTCATTAAGTAATAGTCTTTTAACTTAGTTTCTTAATGATGAAGTAACCTAAGATTTGGTGATGGAGAATTAGAAAATACTGAAACTATTTACATCTTTTATACCATAATACAATATGAATATGGTGGATAAATATACTATCGAGACTCATTAGATAATTTGAATTATTTCAAATGTATATGGAATATGTGTCATTAGGTAATAGTCTTTTAACTTAGTTTCTTAGTGATGAAGTAACATATGATTTGGTGATGGAGAATTAGAAAATACTGTAATTGTTTACATCTATTATACCAAAATACAATATGAATATGATGGGTAAATATACTATCGAGACTCATTAGATAATTTGAATTATTTAAAATGTATATGGAATATGTGTCATTAAGTTATAGTCTTTTAACTTAGTTTCTTAGTGAAGAAGTAACCTAAAATTTGGTGATGGAGAAGAAGGAAAATACTGAAACTGTTTACGTCTATTATACCATAATACAATATGAATATGGTAAATAAATATACGATCGAGACTCATTAGATAATTTGAATTATTTCAAATGTATATGGAATATGTGTGATTAAGTAATAGTCTTTTAACTTAGTTTCTTAGTGATGAAGTAACCTAAGATTTTGTGATGGAGAATTAGAAAATACTGAAACTGTTTAAATCTATTATACCATAATACAATATGAATATGGTGAATAAATATACTATCGAGACTTATTATATAATTTGAATTATTTCAAATGTATATGGAATATGTGTCATTAAGTAATAATATTTTAACTTAGTTTCTTAGTGATGAAGTAACCTAAGATTTGGTGATGGAGAATTAGACAATACTGAAATTGTTTACATGTATTATACCATAATACAATATGAATATGGTGTATAAATATACTATCGAGACTCATTATATAATTTGAATTATTTCAAATGTATATGGAATATGTGTCATTAAGTAATAGTCTTTTAACTTAGTTTCTTAGTGATGAAGTTACCTAAGATTTGGTGATGGAGAATTAGAAAATACTGAAACTGTTTATATCTATTATACCATAATACAATATGAATATGGTGAATAAATATACTATCGAGAATCATTAGATAATTTGTATTATTTCAACTGTATATGGAATATGTGTCATTAAGTAATAGTCTTTTAACTTAGTTTTTTAGTGATGAAGTAACCTAAGATTTGGTGATGGAGAATTAGAAAATACTAAAACTATTTACATCTATTATACCATAATACAATATGAATATGGTGGGTAAATATACTATCGAGGCTCATTAGATAATTTGAATTATTTCAAATGTATATGGAATATGTGTCATTAAGTAATAGTCTTTTAACTTAGTTTCTTAGTGATGAAGTAACCTAAGATTTGGTGATGGAGAATTAGAAAATACTGAAACTGTTTACATGTATTATACCATAATACAATATGAATATGGTGAATAAATATACTATCGAGACTCATTATATAATTTGAATTATTTCAAATGTATATGGAATATGTGTCATTAAGTAATTGTCTTTTAACTTAGTTTCTTAGTGATGAAGTAACCTAAGATTTGGTGATGGAGAATTAGAAAATACTGAAACTGTTTACATGTATTATACCATAATACAATATAAATATGGTGGGTAAATATACTATCGAGACTCATTATATAATTTGAATTATTTCAAATGTATATGGAATATGTGTCATTAAGTAATAGTCTTTTAACTTAGTTTCTTAGTTATGAAGTAACCTAAGATTTGGTGATGGAGAATTAGAAAATACTGAAACTGTTTTCATCTATTATACCATAATAAAATATGAATATGGTGAATAAATATACTATCGAGACTCATTAGATAATTTGAATTATTTCAAATGTATATGGAATATGTGTCATTAAGTAATAGCCTTTTAACTTAGTTTCTTAGTTATGAAGTAACCTAAAATTTGGTAATGGAGAATTAGAAAATACTGAAACTGTTTACATCTATTATACCATAATACAATATGAATATGGTGAATAAATATAGTATCGAGACTCATTAGATAATTTGAATTATTTCAAATGTATATGGAATATGTGTCATTAAGTAATAGTCTTTTAACTTAGTTTCTTAGTGATGAAGTAACCTAAGATTTGGTGATGGAGAATTAGAAAATACTAAAACTATTTACATCTATTATACCATAATACAATATGAATATGGTGGATAAATATACTATCGAGACTCATTAGATAATTTAAATTATTAAAAATGTATATGGAATATATGTCATTAAGTAATAGTCTTTTAACTTAGTTTCTTAGTGCTGAAGTAACCTAAGATTTGGTGATGGAGAATTAGAAATTACTGAAGCTGTTTACATGTATTATACCATAATACAATATGAATATGGTGATTAAATATACTATCGAGACTCATTATATAATTTGAATTATTTCAAATGTATATGGAATATGTGTCATTAAGTAATAGTCTTTTAACTTAGTTTCTTAGTTATGAAGTAACCTAAGATTTGGTGATAGAGAATTAGAAAATACTGAAACTGTTTTCATCTATTATACCATAATAAAATATGAATATGGTGAATAAATATACTATCGAGACTCATTAGATAATTTGAATTATTTCAAATGTATATGGAATATGTGTCATTAAGTAATAGTCTTTTAACTTAGTTTCTTAGTGAAGAAGTAACCTAAAATTTGGTGATGGAGAAGAAGAAAAATACTGAAATTGTTTACATCTATTATACCATAATACAATATGAATATGGTGGATAAATATACTATCGAGACTCATTAGATAATTTGAATTATTTCAAATGTATATGGAATATGTGTCATTAAGTAATAGTCTTTTAACTTAGTTTCTTTGTGAAGAAGTAACCTAAAATTTGGTGATGGAAAAGAATGAAAATACTGAAATTGTTTACATCTATTATACCAAAATACAATATGAATATGGTGAATAAATATACTATCGAGACTCATTAGATAATTTGAATTATTTCAAATGTATATGGAATATGTGTCATTAAGTAATAGTCTTTTAACTTAGTTTCTTAATGATGAAGTAACCTAAGATTTGGTGATGGAGAATTAGAAAATACTGAAACTATTTACATCTTTTATACCATAATACAATATGAATATGGTGGATAAATATACTATCGAGACTCATTAGATAATTTGAATTATTTCAAATGTATATGGAATATGTGTCATTAGGTAATAGTCTTTTAACTTAGTTTCTTAGTGATGAAGTAACCTATGATTTGGTGATGGAGAATTAGAAAATACTGTAATTGTTAACATCTATTATACCAAAATACAATATGAATATGGTGGGTAAATATACTATCGAGACTCATTAGATAATTTGAATTATTTAAAATGTATATGGAATATGTGTCATTAAGTTATAGTCTTTTAACTTAGTTTCTTAGTGAAGAAGTAACCTAAAATTTGGTGATGGAGAAGAAGGAAAATACTGAAACTGTTTACGTCTATTATACCATAATACAATATGAATATGGTAAATAAATATACGATCGAGACTCATTAGATAATTTGAATTATTTCAAATGTATATGGAATATGTGTCATTAAGTAATAGTCTTTTAACTTAGTTTCTTAGTGATGAAGTAACCTAAGATTTTGTGATGGAGAATTAGAAAATACTGAAACTGTTTAAATCTATTATACCATAATACAATATGAATATGGTGAATAAATATACTATCGAGACTTATTATATAATTTGAATTATTTCAAATGTATATGGAATATGTGTCATTAAGTAATAATATTTTAACTTAGTTTCTTAGTGATGAAGTAACCTAAGATTTGGTGATGGAGAATTAGACAATACTGAAATTGTTTACATGTATTATACCATAATACAATATGAATATGGTGTATAAATATACTATCGAGACTCATTATATAATTTGAATTATTTCAAATGTATATGGAATATGTGTCATTAAGTAATAGTCTTTTAACTTAGTTTCTTAGTGAAGAAGTAACCTAAAATTAGGTGATGGAGAAGAAGGAAAATACTGAAATTGTTTACATCTATTATACCATAATACAATATGAATATGGTGGATAAATATACTATCGAGACTCATTAGATAATTTGAATTATTTCAAATGTATATGGAATATGTGTCATTAAGTAATAGTCTTTTAACTTAGTTTCTTGGTGAAGAAGTAACCTAAAATTTGGTGATGGAAAAGAAGGAAAATACTGAAATTGTTTACATCTATTATACCAAAATACAATATGAATATGGTGAATAAATATACTATCGAGACTCATTAGATAATTTGAATTATTTCAAATGTATATGGAATATGTGTCATTAAGTAATAGTCTTTTAACTTAGTTTCTTAATGATCAAGTAACCTAAGATTTGGTGATGGAGAATTAGAAAATACTGAAACTATTTACATCTTTTATACCATAATACAATATGAATATGGTGGATAAATATACTATCGAGACTCATTAGATAATTTGAATTATTTCAAATGTATATGGAATATGTGTCATTAGGTAATAGTCTTTTAACTTAGTTTCTTAGTGATGAAGTAACCTATGATTTGGTGATGGAGAATTAGAAAATACTGTAATTGTTTACATCTATTATACCAAAATACAATATGAATATGGTGGGTAAATATACTATCGAGACTCATTAGATAATTTGAATTATTTAAAATGTATATGGGAATATGTGTCATTAAGTTATAGTCTTTTAACTTAGTTTCTTAGTGAAGAAGTAACCTAAAATTTGGTGATGGAGAAGAAGGAAAATACTGAAACTGTTTACGTCTATTATACCATAATACAATATGAATATGGTGGGTAAATATACTATCGAGACTCATTAGATAATTTTAATTATTTCAAATGTATATGGAATATGTGTCATTAAATAATAGTCTTTTAACTTAGTTTCTTAGGTGATGAAGTAACCTAAGATTTTGTGATGGAGAATTAGAAAAGACTGAAACTGTTTACATGTATTATATCATAATACAATATGAATATGGTGTATAAATTTACTTTCGAGACTCATTATATAATTTGAATTATTTCAAATGTATATGGAATACGTGTCATTAAGTAATAGTCTTTTACTTAGTTTCTTAATGATGAAGTAACCTAAGATTTGGGGATGGAGAATTAGAAAATACTGAAACTGTTTACATGTATTATACCATAATACAATATGAATATGGTGGATAAATATACTATCGAGACTCATTATATAATTTGAATTATTTCAAATGTATATGGAATATGTGTCATTAGGTAATAGTCTTTTAACTTAGTTTCTTAGTGATGAAGTAACCTAAGATTTGGTGATGGAGAATTAGAAAATACAGAAACTGTTTACATGTATTATACCATAATACAATATGAATATGGTGAATAAATATACTATCGAGACTCATTAGATAATTTGAATTATTTCAAATGTATATGGAAATATGTGTCATTAAGTAATAGTCTTTTAACTTAGTTTCTTAGTGATGAAGTAAACCTAAGATTTGGTGATGGAGAATTAGAAAATACTGAAACTGTTTACATCTATTATTCCATAATACAATATGAATATGGTGGATAAATATACTATCAAGACTTATTAGATAATTTGAATTATTTAAAATATATATGAAATATGTGTCATTAAGGAATAGTCTTTTTAACTTAAGTTTCTTAGTGATGAAGTAACCTAAGATTTGGTGATGGAGAATTAGAAAATACTGAAACTGTTTATATCTATATACCATAATACAATATGAATATGGTGAATAAATATACTATCGAGACTCATTGGATAATTTGAATTATTTAAAATGTATATGGAATATGTGTCATTAAGTAATAGTCTTTTAACTTAGTTTCTTAGTGATGAAGTAACCTAAGATTTTGCTATGGAGAATTAGAAAATATTGAAACTGTTTACATCTATTATACCATAATACAATATGAATATGGTGAATAAATATACCATCGAGACTCATTAGATAATTTGAATTATTTCAAATGTATATGGAATATGTGTCATTAAGTAATAATATTTTAACTTAGTTTCTTAGTGATGAAGTAACCTAAGATTTGGTGATGGAGAATTAGAAAATACTGAAACTGTTTACATCTATTATACCATAATACAATATGAATATGGTGAATAAATATACTATCGAGACTCATTAGATAATTTGAATTATTTCAAATGTATATGGAATATGTGTCATTAAGTAATAGTCTTTTAACTTAGTTTCTTAGTGATGAAGTAACCTAAAATTTTGCTATGGAGAATTAGAAAATATTGAAACTGTTTACATCTATTATACCATAATACAATATGAATATGGTGAATAAATATACCATCGAGACTCATTAGATAATTTGAATTATTTTCAAATGTATATGGAATATGTGTCATTAAGTAATAATATTTTAACTTAGTTTCTTAGTGATGAAGTAACCTAAGATTTGGTGATGGAGAATTAGAAAATACTGAAACTGTTTACATCTATTATACCATAATACAATATGAATATGGTGAATAAATATACTATCGAGACTCATTAGATAATTTGAATTATTTCAAATGTATATGGAATATGTGTCATTAAGTAATAGTCTTTTAACTTAGTTTCTTAGTGATGAAGTAACCTAAGATTTGGTGATGGAAAACTAGAAAATACTGAAACTATTTACATGTATTATACCATAATACAATATGAATATGGTGAATAAATATACTATCAAGATTAATTAGATAATTTGAATTATTTCAAATGTATATGGAATATGTGTCATTAAGTAATAGTCTTTTAACTTAGTTTCTTAGTGATGAAGTAACCTAAGATTTGGTGATGGAGAATTAGAAAATACTGAAACAGTTTACATCTATTATACCATAATAAAATATGAATATGGTGAATAAATATACTATCGAGACTCATTAGATAATTTGAATTATTTCAAATGTATATGGAATATGTGTCATTAAGTAATAGTCTTTTAACTTAGTTTCTTAGTGAAGAAGTAACCTAAAATTTGGTGATGGAGAAGAAGGAAAATACTGAAATTGTTTACATCTATTATACCATAATACAATATGAATATGGTGGATAAATATACTATCGAGACTCATTATATAATTTGAATTATTTCAAATGTATATGGAATATGTGTCATTAAGTAATAGTCTTTTAACTTAGTTTCTTAGTTATGAAGTAACCTAAGATTTGGTGATGGAAAAGAAGGAAAATACTGAAATTGTTTACATCTATTATACCAAAATACTATATGAATATGGTGAATAAATATACTATCGAGACTCATTAGATAATTTGAATTATTTCAAATGTATATGGAATATGTGTCATTAAGTAATAGTCTTTTAACTTAGTTTCTTAGTGATGAAGTAACCTAAGATTTGGTGATGGAGAATTAGAAAATACTAAAACTATTTACATCTATTATACCATAATACAATATGAATATGGTGGATAAATATACTATCGAGACTCATTAGATAATTTGAATTATTTAAAATGTATATGGAATATGTGTCATTAAGTAATAGTCTTTTAACTTAGTTTCTTAGTGAAGAAGTAACCTAAAATTTGGTGATGGAGAAGAAGGAAAATACTGAAATTGTTTACATCTATTATACCATAATACAATATGAATATGGTGGATAAATATACTATCGAGACTCATTAGATAATTTGAATTATTTCAAATGTATATATAACATGTGTCATTAAGTAATAGTCTTTTAACTTAGTTTGTTGGTGAAGAAGTAACCTAAAATTTGGTGATGGAAAAGAAGGAAAATACTGAAATTGTTTACATCTATTATACCAAAATACAATATGAATATGGTGAATAAATATACTATCGAGACTCATTAGATAATTTGAATTATTTCAAATGTATATGGAATATGTGTCATTAAGTAATAGTCTTTTAACTTAGTTTCTTAGTGATGAAGTAACCTAAGATTTGGTGATGGAGAATTAGAAAATACTAAAACTATTTACATCTATTATACCATAATACAATATGAATATGGTGGGTAAATATACTATCGAGACTCATTAGATAATTTGAATTATTTAAAATGTATATGGAATATGTGTCATTAAGTAATAGTCTTTTAACTTAGTTTCTTAGTGATGAAGTAACCTAAGATTTGGTGATGGGGAATTAGAAAATACTGAAACTGTTTACATGTATTATACCATAATACAATATGAATATGGTGAATAAATATACTATCGAGACTCATTATATAATTTGAATTATTTCAAATGTATATGGAATATGTGTCATTAAGTAATAGTCTTTTAACTTAGTTTCTTAGTTATGAAGTAACCTAAGATTTGGTGATGGAGAATTAGAAAATACTGAAACTGTTTACATCTATTATACCATAATACAATATGAATATGGTGAATAAATATATTATCGAGACTCATTAGATAATTTTAATTATTTCAAATGTATATGGAATATGTGTCATTAAGTAATAGTCTTTTAACTTAGTTTCTTAGTGATGAAGTAACCTAAGATTTGGTGATGGAGAATTAGAAAATACTAAAACTATTTACATCTATTATACCATAATACAATATGAATATGGTGGATAAATATACTATCGAGACTCATTAGATAATTTGAATTATTTAAAATGTATATGGAATATGTGTCATTAAGTAATAGTCTTTTAACTTAGTTTCTTAGTGATGAAGTAACCTAAGATTTGGTGATGGAGAATTAGAAAATACTGAAACTGTTTACATGTATTATACCATAATACAATATGAATATGGTGAATAAATATACTATCGAGACTCATTATATAATTTGAATTATTTCAAATGCATATGGAATATGTGTCATTAAGTAATAGTCTTTTAACTTAGTTTCTTAGTGATGAAGTAACCTAAGATTTGGTGATGGAAAACTAGAAAATACTGAAACTATTTACATGTATTATACCATAATACAATATGAATATGGTGAATAAATATACTATCGAGACTCATTAGATAATTTTAATTATTTCAAATGTATATGCAATATGTGTCATTAAGTAATAGTCTTTTAACTTAGTTTCTTAGTGATGAAGTAACCTAAGATTTGGTGATGGAGAATTAGAAAATACTAAAACTATTTACATCTATTATACCATAATACAATATGAATATGGTGGGTAAATATAATATCGAGACTCATTAGATAATTTGAATTATTTCAAATGTATATGGAATATGTGTCATTAAGTAATAGTCTTTTAACTTAGTTTCTTAGTGATGAAGTAACCTAAGATTTGGTGATGGGGAATTAGAAAATACTGAAACTGTTTACATGTATTATACCATAATACAATATGAATATGGTGAATAAATATACTATCGAGACTCATTATATAATTTGAATTATTTAAAATGTATATGGAATATGTGTCATTAAGTAATAGTCTTTTAACTTAGTTTCTTAGTTATGAAGTAACCTAAGATTTGGTGATGGAGAATTAGAAAATACTGAAACTGTTTACATCTATTATACCATAATACAATATGAATATGGTGAATAAATATACTATCGAGACTCATTAGATAATTTTAATTATTTCAAATGTATATGGAATATGTGTCATTAAGTAATAGTCTTTTAACTTAGTTTCTTAGTGATGAAGTAACCTAAGATTTGGTGATGGAGAATTAGAAAATACTAAAACTATTTACATCTATTATACCATAATACAATATGAATATGGTGGGTAAATATACTATCGAGAGTCATTAGATAATTTGAATTATTTCAAATGTATATGGAATATGTGTCATTAAGTAATAGTCTTTTAACTTAGTTTCTTAGTGATGAAGTAACCTAAGATTTGGTGATGGAGAATTAGAAAATACTGAAACTGTTTACATGTATTATACCATAATACAATATGAATATGGTGAATAAATATACTATCGAGACTCATTATATAATTTGAATTATTTCAAATGTATATGGAATATGTGTCATTAAGTAATAGTCTTTTAACTTAGTTTCTTAGTTATGAAGTAACCTAAGATTTGGTGATGGAGAATTAGAAAATACTGAAACTGTTTACATCTATTATACCATAATACAATATGAATATGGTGAATAAATATACTATCGAGACTCATTAGATAATTTTAATTATTTCAAATGTATATGCAATATGTGTCATTAAGTAATAGTCTTTTAACTTAGTTTCTTAGTGATGAAGTAACCTAAGATTTGGTGATGGAGAATTAGAAAATACTAAAACTATTTACATCTATTATACCATAATACAATATGAATATGGTGGATAAATATACTATCGAGACTCATTAGATAATTTGAATTATTTAAAATGTATATGGAATATGTGTCATTAAGTAATAGTCTTTTAACTTAGTTTCTTAGTGATGAAGTAACCTAAGATTTGGTGATGGAGAATTAGAAAATACTGAAACTGTTTACATGTATTATACCATAATACAATATGAATATGGTGAATAAATATACTATCGAGACTCATTATATAATTTGAATTATTTCAAATGTATATGGAATATGTGTCATTAAGTAATAGTCTTTTAACTTAGTTTCTTAGTGATGAAGTAACCTAAGATTTGGTGATGGAGAATTAGAAAATACTAAAACTATTTACATCTATTATACTATAATACAATATGAATATGGTGGTCAAATATAATATCGAGACTCATTAGATAATTTGAATTATTTCAAATGTATATGGAATATGTGTCATTAAGTAATAGTCTTTTAACTTAGTTTCTTAGTGATGAAGTAACCTAAGATTTGGTGATGGGGAATTAGAAAATACTGAAACTGTTTACATGTATTATACCATAATACAATATGAATATGGTGAATAAATATACTATCGAGACTCATTATATAATTTGAATTATTTCAAATGTATATGGAATATGTGTCATTAAGTAATAGTCTTTTAACTTAGTTTCTTAGTTATGAAGTAACCTAAGATTTGGTGATGGAGAATTAGAAAATACTGAAACTGTTTACATCTATTATACCATAATACAATATGAATATGGTGAATAAATATACTATCGAGACTCATTAGATAATTTTAATTATTTCAAATGTATATGGAATATGTGTCATTAAGTAATAGTCTTTTAACTTAGTTTCTTAGTGATGAAGTAACCTAAGATTTGGTGATGGAGAATTAGAAAATACTAAAACTATTTACATCTATTATACCATAATACAATATGAATATGGTGGGTAAATATACTATCGAGAGTCATTAGATAATTTGAATTATTTCAAATGTATATGGAATATGTGTCATTAAGTAATAGTCTTTTAACTTAGTTTCTTAGTGATGAAGTAACCTAAGATTTGGTGATGGAGAATTAGAAAATACTGAAACTGTTTACATGTATTATACCATAATACAATATGAATATGGTGAATAAATATACTATCGAGACTCATTATATAATTTGAATTATTTCAAATGTATATGGAATATGTGTCATTAAGTAATAGTCTTTTAACTTAGTTTCTTAGTTATGAAGTAACCTAAGATTTGGTGATGGAGAATTAGAAAATACTGAAACTGTTTACATCTATTATACCATAATACAATATGAATATGGTGAATAAATATACTATCGAGACTCATTAGATAATTTTAATTATTTCAAATGTATATGCAATATGTGTCATTAAGTAATAGTCTTTTAACTTAGTTTCTTAGTGATGAAGTAACCTAAGATTTGGTGATGGAGAATTAGAAAATACTAAAACTATTTACATCTATTATACCATAATACAATATGAATATGGTGGATAAATATACTATCGAGACTCATTAGATAATTTGAATTATTTAAAATGTATATGGAATATGTGTCATTAAGTAATAGTCTTTTAACTTAGTTTCTTAGTGATGAAGTAACCTAAGATTTGGTGATGGAGAATTAGAAAATACTGAAACTGTTTACATGTATTATACCATAATACAATATGAATATGGTGAATAAATATACTATCGAGACTCATTATATAATTTGAATTATTTCAAATGTATATGGAATATGTGTCATTAAGTAATAGTCTTTTAACTTAGTTTCTTAGTGATGAAGTAACCTAAGATTTGGTGATGGAGAATTAGAAAATACTAAAACTATTTACATCTATTATACCATAATACAATATGAATATGGTGGGTAAATATAATATCGAGACTCATTAGATAATTTGAATTATTTCAAATGTATATGGAATATGTGTCATTAAGTAATAGTCTTTTAACTTAGTTTCTTAGTGATGAAGTAACCTAAGATTTGGTGATGGGGAATTAGAAAATACTGAAACTGTTTACATGTATTATACCATAATACAATATGAATATGGTGAATAAATATACTATCGAGACTCATTATATAATTTGAATTATTTAAAATGTATATGGAATATGTGTCATTAAGTAATAGTCTTTTAACTTAGTTTCTTAGTGATGAAGTAACCTAAGATTTGGTGATGGAGAATTAGAAAATACTGAAACTGTTTACATGTATTATACCATAATACAATATGAATATGGTGAATAAATATACTATCGAGACTCATTATATAATTTGAATTATTTCAAATGTATATGGAATATGTGTCATTAAGTAATAGTCTTTTAACTTAGTTTCTTAGTGATGAAGTAACCTAAGATTTGGTGATGGAGAATTAGAAAATACTGAAACTGTTTACATCTATTATACCATAATACAATATGAATATGGTGAATAAATATACTATCGAGACTCATTAGATAATTTTAATTATTTCAAATGTATATGCAATATGTGTCATTAAGTAATAGTCTTTTAACTTAGTTTCTTAGTGATGAAGTAACCTAAGATTTGGTGATGGAGAATTAGAAAATACTAAAACTATTTACATCTATTATACCATAATACAATATGAATATGGTGGATAAATATACTATCGAGACTCATTAGATAATTTGAATTATTTAAAATGTATATGGAATATGTGTCATTAAGTAATAGTCTTTTAACTTAGTTTCTTAGTGAAGAAGTAACCTAAAATTTGGTGATGGAGAAGAAGGAAAATACTGAAACTGTTTACGTCTATTATACCATAATACAATATGAATATGGTGAATAAATATACTATCGAGACTCATTAGATAATTTGAAATATTTCAAATGTATATGGAATATGTGTCATTAAGTAATTGTCTTTTAACTTAGTTTCTTAGTGATGAAGTAACCTAAGATTTGGTGATGGAGAATTAGAAAATACTAAAACTATTTACATCTATTATACCATAATACAATATGAATATGGTGGATAAATATACTATCGAGACTCATTATATAATTTGAATTATTTAAAATGTATATGGAATATGTGTCATTAAATAATAGTCTTTTAACTTAGTTTCTTAGTGATGAAGTAACCTAAGATTTGGTGATGGAGAATTAGAAAATACTGAAACTGTTTACATGTATTATACCATAATACAATATGAATATGGTGAATAAATATACTATCGAGAGTCATTAGATAATTTGAATTATTTCAAATGTATATGGAATATGTGTCATTAAGTAATAGTCTTTTAACTTAGTTTCTTAGTGATGAAGTAACCTAAGATTTGGTGATGGAGAATTAGAAAATACTGAAACTGTTTACATGTATTATACCATAATACAATATGAATATGGTGAATAAATATACTATCGAGACTCATTAGATGATTTGAATTATTTCAAATGTATATGGAATATGTGTCATTAAGTAATAGTCTTTTAACTCAGTTTCTTAGTGATGAAGTCACCTAAGATTTGGTGATGGAGAATTAGAAAATACTAAAACTATTTACATCTATTAAACCATAATACAATATGAATATGGTGGGTAAATATACTATCGAGAGTCATTAGATAATTTGAATTATTTCAAATGTATATGGAATATGTGTCATTAAGTAATAGTCTTTTAACTTAGTTTCTTAGTGATGAAGTAACCTAAGATTTGGTGATGGAGAATTAGAAAATACTGAAACTGTTTACATGTATTATACCATAATACAATATGAATATGGTGAATAAATATACTATCGAGACTCATTATATAATTTGAATTATTTAAAATGTATATGGAATATGTGTCATTAAGTAATAGTCTTTTAACAAAGTTTCTTAGTGAAGAAGTAACCTAAAATTTGGTGATGGAAAAGAAGGAAAATACTGAAATTGATACATCTATTATACAAAAATACAATATGAATATGGTGAATAAATATACTATCGAGACTCATTAGATAATTTGAATTATTTCAAATGTATATGGAATATGTGTCATTAAGTAATAGTCTTTTAACTTAGTTTCTTAATGATGAAGTAACCTAAGATTTGGTGATGGAGAATTAGAAAATACTGAAACTATTTACATCTTTTATACCATAATACAATATGAATATGGTGGATAAATATACTATCGAGACTCATTAGATAATTTGAATTATTTCAAATGTATATGGAATATGTGTCATTAGGTAATAGTCTTTTAACTTAATTTCTTAGTGATGAAGTAACCTATGATTTGGTGATGGAGAATTAGAAAATACTGTAATTGTTTACATCTATTATACCAAAATACAATATGAATATGGTGGGTAAATATACTATCGAGACTCATTAGATAATTTGAATTATTTAAAATGTATATGGAATATGTGTCATTAAGAAATAGTCTTTTAACTTAGTTTCTTAGTGAAGAAGTAACCTAAAATTTGGTGATGGAGAAGAAGGAAAATACTGAAACTGTTTACGTCTATTATACCATAATACAATATGAATATGGTGAATAAATATACTATCGAGACTCATTAGATAATTTGAAATATTTCAAATGTATATGGAATATGTGTCATTAAGTAATTGTCTTTTAACTTAGTTTCTTAGTGATGAAGTAACCTAAGATTTGGTGATGGAGAATTAGAAAATACTAAAACTATTTACATCTATTATACCATAATACAATATGAATATGGTGGATAAATATACTATCGAGACTCATTATATAATTTGAATTATTTAAAATGTATATGGAATATGTGTCATTAAATAATAGTCTTTTAACTTAGTTTCTTAGTGATGAAGTAACCTAAGATTTGGTGATGGAGAATTAGAAAATACTGAAACTGTTTACATGTATTATACCATAATACAATATGAATATGGTGAATAAATATACTATCGAGACTCATTATATAATTTGAATTATTTCAAATGTATATGGAATATGTGTCATTAAGTAATAGTCTTTTAACTTAGTTTCTTAGTGATGAAGTTACCTAAGATTTGGTGATGGAGAATTAGAAAATACTGAAACTGTTTATATCTATTATACCATAATACAATATGAATATGGTGAATAAATATACTATCGAGAATCATTAGATAATTTGAATTATTTCAACTGTATTTGGAATATGTGTCATTAAGTAATAGTCTTTTAACTTAGTTTCTTAGTGATGAAGTAACCTAAGATTTGTCGATGGAGAATTAGAAAATACTAAAACTATTTACATCTATTATACCATAATACAATATGAATATGGTGGGTAAATATACTATCGAGACTCATTAGATAATTTGAATTATTTCAAATGTATATGGAATATGTGTCATTAAGTAATAGTCTTTTAACTTAGTTTCTTAGTTATGAAGTAACCTAAGATTTGGTGATGGAGAATTAGAAAATACTGAAACTGTTTTCATCTATTATACCATAATAAAATATGAATATGGTGAATAAATATGCTATCGAGACTCATTAGATAATTTGAATTATTTCAAATGTATATGGAATATGTGTCATTAAGTAATAGTCTTTTAACTTAGTTTCTTAGTGAAGAAGTAATCTAAAATTTGGTGATGGAGAAGAAGGAAAAAACTGAAATTGTTTACATCTATTATACCATAATACAATATGAATATGGTGGATAAATATACTATCGAGACTCATTAGATAATTTGAATTATTTCAAATGTATATGGAATATGTGTCATTAAGTAATAGTCTTTTAACTTAGTTTCTTGGTGAAGAAGTAACCTAAAATTTGGTGATGGAAAAGAAGGAAAATACTGAAATTGTTTACATCTATTATACCAAAATACAATATGAATATGGTGAATAAATATACTATCGAGACTCATTAGATGATTTGAATTATTTCAAATGTATATGGAATATGTGTCATTAAGTAATAGTCTTTTAACTCAGTTTCTTAGTGATGAAGTCACCTAAGATTTGGTGATGGAGAATTAGAAAATACTAAAACTATTTACATCTATTAAACCATAATACAATATGAATATGGTGGGTAAATATACTATCGAGAGTCATTAGATAATTTGAATTATTTCAAATGTATATGGAATATGTGTCATTAAGTAATAGTCTTTTAACTTAGTTTCTTAGTGATGAAGTAACCTAAGATTTGGTGATGGAGAATTAGAAAATACTGAAACTGTTTACATGTATTATACCATAATACAATATGAATATGGTGAATAAATATACTATCGAGACTCATTATATAATTTGAATTATTTCAAATGTATATGGAATATGTGTCATTAAGTAATAGTCTTTTAACTTAGTTTCTTAGTTATGAAGTAACCTAAGATTTGGTGATGGAGAATTAGAAAATACTGAAACTGTTTACATCTATTATACCATAATACAATATGAATATGGTGAATAAATATACTATCGAGACTCATTAGATAATTTGAATTATTTCAAATGTATATGGAATATGTGTCATTAAGTAATAGTCTTTTAACTTAGTTTCTTAGTGAAGAAGTAACCTAAAATTTGGTGATGGAGAAGAAGGAAAATACTGAAATTGTTTACATCTATTATACCATAATACAATATGAATATGGTGGATAAATATACTATCGAGACTCATTAGATAATTTGAATTATTTCAAATGTATATGGAATATGTGTCATTAAGTAATAGTCTTTTTACTTAGTTTCTTGGTGAAGAAGTAACCTAAAATTTTGGTGATGGAAAAGAAGGAAAATACAGAAATTGTTTACATCTATTATACCAAAATACAATATGAATATGGTGAATAAATATACTATCGAGACTCATTAGATAATTTGAATTATTTCAAATGTATATGGAATATGTGTCATTAAGTAATAGTCTTTTAACTTAGTTTCTTAATGATGAAGTAACCTAAGATTTGGTGATGGGAGAATTAGAAAATACTGAAACTATTTACATCTTTTATACCATAATACAATATGAATATGGTGGATAAATATACTATCGAGACTCATTAGATAATTTGAATTATTTCAAATGTATATGGAATATGTGTCATTAGGTAATAGTCTTTTTAACTTAGTTTCTTAGTGATGAAGTAACCTATTATTTGGTGATAGAGAATTAGAAAATACTGTAATTGTTTACATCTATTATACCAAAATACAATATGAATATGGTGGGTAAATATACTATTGAGACTCATTAGATAATTTGAATTATTTAAAATGTATATGGAATATGTATCATTAAGTAATAGTCTTTTAACTTAGTTTCTTAGTGAAGAAGTAACCTAAAATTTGGTGATGGAGAAGAAGGAAAATACTGAAACTGTTTACGTCTATTATACCATAATACAATATGAATATGGTGAATAAATATACTATCGAGACTCATTAGATAATTTGAATTATTTTCAAATGTATATGGAATATGTGTCATTAAGTAATAGTCTTTTAACTTAGTTTCTTAGTGATGAAGTAACTTAAGATTTGGTGATGGAGGATTAGAAAATACTGAAACTGTTTATATCTATTATACCATAATACAATATGAATATGGTGAATAAATATACTATCGAGAATCATTATATAATTTGAATTATTTCAAATGTATATGGAATATGTGTCATTAAGTAATAGTCTTTTAACTTAGTTTCTTAGTGATGAAGTAACCTAAGATTTGGTGATGGAGAATTAGAAAATACTGAAATTGTTTACATGTATTATACCATAATACAATATGAATATGGTGAATAAATATACTATCGAGACTCATTATATAATTTGAATTATTTCGAATGTATATGGAATATGTGTCATTAAGTAATAGTCTTTTAACTTAGTTTCTTAGTGATGAAGTAACCTAAGATTTGGTGATGGAGAATTAGAAAATACTAAAACTATTTTCATCTATTATACCATAATACAATATGAATATGGTGGATAAATATACTATCGAGACTCATTAGATAATTTGAATTATTTAAAATGTATATGGAATATGTGTCATTAAGTAATAGTCTTTTAACTTAGTTTCTTAGTGATGAAGTAACCTAAGATTTGGTGATGGAGAATTAGAAAATACTGAAACTGTTTACATGTATTATACCATAATACAATATAAATATGGTGAATAAATATACTATCGAGACTCATTATATAATTTGAATTATTTCAAATGTATATGGAATATGTGTCATTAAGTAATAGTCTTTTAACTTAGTTTCTTGGTGAAGAAGTAACCTAAAATTTGGTGATGGAAAAGAAGGAAAATACTGAAATTGTTTACATCTGTTATACCAAAATACAATATGAATATGGTGAATAAATATACTATCGAGACTCATTAGATAATTTGAATTATTTCAAATGTATATGGAATATGTGTCATTAAGTAATAGTCTTTTAACTTAGTTTCTTAATGATGAAGTAACCTAAGATTTGGTGATGGAGAATTAGAAAATACTGAAACTATTTACATCTTTTATACCATAATACAATATGAATATGGTGGATAAATATACTATCGAGACTCATTAGATAATTTGAATTATTTCAAATGTATATGGAATATGTGTCATTAGGTAATAGTCTTTTAACTTAGTTTCTTAGTGATGAAGTAACCTATTATTTGGTGATAGAGAATTAGAAAATACTGTAATTGTTTACATCTATTATACCAAAAATACAATATGAATATGGTGGGTAAATATACTATCGAGACTCATTAGATAATTTGAATTATTTAAAATGTATATGGAATATGTGTCATTAAGTAATAGTCTTTTAACTTAGTTTCTTAGTGAAGAAGTAACCTAAAATTTGGTGATGGAGAAGAAGGAAAATACTGAAACTGTTTACGTCTATTATACCATAATACAATATGAATATGGTGAATAAATATACTATCGAGAATCATTATATAATTTGAATTATTTCAAATGTATATGGAATATGTGTCATTAAGTAATAGTCTTTTAACTTAGTTTCTTAGTGATGAAGTAACCTAAGATTTGGTGATGGAGAATTAGAAAATACTGAAATTGTTTACATGTATTATACCATAATACAATATGAATATGGTGAATAAATATACTATCGAGACTCATTATATAATTTGAATTATTTCAAATGTATATGGAATATGTGTCATTAAGTAATAGTCTTTTAACTTAGTTTCTTAGTTATGAAGTAACCTAAGATTTGGTGATGGAGAATTAGAAAATACTGAAACTGTTTTCATCTATTATACCATAATAAAATATGAATATGGTGAATAAATATGCTATCGAGGCTCATTAGATAATTTGAATTATTTCAAATGTATATGGAATATGTGTCATTAAGTAATAGTCCTTTTGACTTAGTTTCTTAGTGAAGAAGTAACCTAAAATTTGGTGATGGAGAAGAAGGAAAATACTGAAATTGTTTACATCTATTATACCATAATACAATATGAATATGGTGGATAAATATACTATCGAGACTCATTAGATAATTTGAATTATTTCAAATGTATATGGAATATGTGTCATTAAGTAATAGTCTTTTAACTTAGTTTCTTGGTGAAGAAGTAACCTAAAATTTGGTGATGGAAAAGAAGGAAAATACTGAAATTGTTTACATCTATTATACCAAAATACAATATGAATATGGTGAATAAATATACTATCGAGACTCATTAGATGATTTGAATTATTTCAAATGTATATGGAATATGTGTCATTAAGTAATAGTCTTTTAACTTAGATTCTTAGTGATGAAGTAACCTAAGATTTGGTGATGGAGAATTAGAAAATACTGAAACTGTTTATATCTATTATACCATAATACAATATGAATATGGTGAATAAATATACTATCGAGAATCATTATATAATTTGAATTATTTCAAATGTATATGGAATATGTGTCATTAAGTAATAGTCTTTTAACTTAGTTTCTTAGTGATGAAGTAACCTAAGATTTGGTGATGGAGAATTAGAAAATACTGAAATTGTTTACATGTATTATACCATAATACAATATGAATATGGTGAATAAATATACTATCGAGACTCATTATATAATTTGAATTATTTCAAATGTATATGGAATATGTGTCATTAAGTAATAGTCTTTTAACTTAGTTTCTTAGTGATGAAGTAACCTAAGATTTGGTGATGGAGAATTAGAAAATACTAAAACTATTTTCATCTATTATACCATAATACAATATGAATATGGTGGATAAATATACTATCGAGACTCATTAGATAATTTGAATTATTTAAAATGTATATGGAATATGTGTCATTAAGTAATAGTCTTTTAACTTAGTTTCTTAGTGATGAAGTAACCTAAGATTTGGTGATGGAGAATTAGAAAATACTGAAACTGTTTACATGTATTATACCATAATACAATATGAATATGGTGAATAAATATACTATCGAGACTCATTATATAATTTGAATTATTTTAAATGTATATGGAATATGTGTCATTAAGTAATAGTCTTTTAACTTAGTTTCTTGGTGAAGAAGTAACCTAAAATTTGGTGATGGAAAAGAAGGAAAATACTGAAATTGTTTACATCTATTATACCAAAATACAATATGAATATGGTGAATAAATATACTATCGAGACTCATTAGATAATTTGAATTATTTCAAATGTATATGGAATATGTGTCATTAAGTAATAGTCTTTTAACTTAGTTTCTTAATGATGAAGTTACCTAAGATTTGGTGATGGAGAATTAGAAAATACTGAAACTATTTACATCTTTTATACCATAATACAATATGAATATGGTGGATAAATATACTATCGAGACTCATTAGATAATTTGAATTATTTCAAATGTATATGGAATATGTGTCATTAAGTAATAGTCTTTTAACTTAGTTTCTTAGTGATGAAGTAACCTAAGATTTGGTGATGGAGAATTAGAAAATACTGAAATTGTTTACATGTATTATACCATAATACAATATGAATATGGTGAATAAATATACTATCGAGACTCATTATATAATTTGAATTATTTCAAATGTATATGGAATATGTGTCATTAAGTAATAGTCTTTTAACTTAGTTTCTTAGTTATGAAGTAACCTAAGATTTGGTGATGGAGAATTAGAAAATACTGAAACTGTTTTCATCTATTATACCATAATAAAATATGAATATGGTGAATAAATATGATATCGAGGCTCATTAGATAATTTGAATTATTTCAAATGTATATGGAATATGTGTCATTAAGTAATAGTCTTTTGACTTAGTTTCTTAGTGAAGAAGTAACCTAAAATTTGGTGATGGAGAAGAAGGAAAATACTGAAATTGTTTACATCTATTATACCATAATACAATATGAATATGGTGGATAAATATACTATCGAGACTCATTAGATAATTTGAATTATTTCAAATGTATATGGAATATGTGTCATTAAGTAATAGTCTTTTAACTTAGTTTCTTGGTGAAGAAGTAACCTAAAATTTGGTGATGGAAAAGAAGGAAAATACTGAAATTGTTTACATCTATTATACCAAAATACAATATGAATATGGTGAATAAATATACTATCGAGACTCATTAGATGATTTGAATTATTTCAAATGTATATGGAATATGTGTCATTAAGTAATAGTCTTTTAACTTAGATTCTTAGTGATGAAGTAACCTAAGATTTGGTGATGGAGAATTAGAAAATACTAAAACTATTTACATCTATTATACTATAATACAATATGAATATGGTGGGTAAATATACTATCGAGACTCATTAGATAATTTGAATTATTTCAAATGTATATGGAATATGTGTCATTAAGTAATAGTCTTTTAACTTAGTTTCTTAGTGATGAAGTAACCTGAGATTTGGTGATGGAGAATTAGAAAATACTGAAACTGTTTACATGTATTATACCATAATACAATATGAATATGGTGAATAAATATACTACAGAGACTCATTAGATAATTTGAATTATTTCAAATGTATATGGAATATGTGTCATTAAGTAATAGTCTTTTAACTTAGTTTCTTAGTTATGAAGTAACCTAATATTTGGTGATGGAGAATTAGAAAATACTGAAACTGTTTTCATCTATTATACCATAATACAATATGAATATAGTGGGTAAATATACTATCGAGACTCATTAGATAATTTGAATTATTTCAAATGTATATGGAATATTTGTCATTAAGTAATAGTCTTTTAACTTAGTTTCTTAGGTGATGAAGTAACCTAAGATTTTGTGATGGAGAATTAGAAAATACTGAAACTGTTTACATGTATTATATCATAATACAATATGAATATGGTGTATAAATTTACTTTCGAGACTCATTATATAATTTGAATTATTTCAAATGTATATGGAATATGTGTCATTAAGTAATAGTCTTTTAACTTAGTTTCTTAATGATGAAGTAACCTAAGATTTGGGGATGGAGAATTAGAAAATACTGAAACTGTTTACATCTATTATACCATAATACAATATGAATATGGTGGATAAATATACTATTGAGACTCATTATATAATTTGAATTATTTCAAATGTATATGGAATATGTGTCATTAGGTAATAGTCTTTTAACTTAGTTTCTTAGTGATGAAGTAACCTAAGATTTGGTGATGGAGAATTAGAAAATACTGAAACTATTTACATGTATTATGCCATAATACAATATGAATATGGTGGATAAATATACTATCAAGACTTATTAGATAATTTGAATTATTTAAAATGTATATGAAATATGTGTCATTAAGGAATAGTCTTTTAACTTAGTTTCTTAGTGATGAAGTAACCTAAGATTTGGTGATGGAGAATTAGAAAATACTGAAACTGTTTACATCTATTATGCCATAATACAATATGAATATGGTGGATAAATATACTATCAAGAGATATTAGATAATTTGAATTATTTAAAATGTATATGAAATATGTGTCATTAAGGAATAGTCTTTTAACTTAGTTTCTTAGTGATGAAGTAACCTAAGATTTGGTGATGGAGAATTAGAAAATACTGAAACTGTTTATATCTATTATACCATAATACAATATGAATATGGTGAATAAATATACTATCGAGACTCATTAGATAATTTGAATTATTTAAAATGTATATGGAATATGTGTCATTAAGTAATAGTCTTTTAACTTAGTTTCTTAGTGATGAAGTAACCTAAGATTTTGTGATGGAGAATTAGAAAATATTTAAGCTGTTTACATCTATTATACCATAATACAATATGAATATGGTGAATAAATATACTATCGAGACTCATTAGATAATTTGAATTATTTCAAATGTATTTGGAATATGTGTCATTAAGTAATAATATTTTAACTTAGTTTCTTAGTGATGAAGTAACCTATGATTTGGTGATGGAGAATTAGAAAATACTGAAACTGTTTACATCTATTATACCATAATACAATATGAATATGGTGAATAAATATACTATCGAGACTCATTAGATAATTTGAATTATTTCAAATGTATATGGAATATGTGTCATTAAGTAATAGTCTTTTAACTTAGTTTCTTAGTGATGAAGTAACCTAAGATTTGGTGATGGAAAACTAGAAAATACTGAAACTATTTACATGTATTATACCATAATACAATATGAATTTGGTGAATAAATATACTATCAAGATTCATTAGATAATTTGAATTACTTCAAATGTATATGGAATATGTGTCATTAAGTAATAGTCTTTTAACTTAGTTTCTTAGTGATGAAGTAACCTAAGATTTGGTGATGGAGAATTAGAAAATACTGAAACTGTTTACATGTATTATACCATAATACAATATGAATATGGTGAATAAATATACTATCGAGACTCATTAGATAATTTGAATTATTTCAAATGTATATGGAATATATGTCATTAAGTAATAGTCTTTTAACTTAGTTTCTTAGTGATGAAGTAACCTAAGATTTGGTGATGGAGAATTAGAAAATACTGAAACTGTTTACATCTATTATGCCATAATACAATATGAATATGGGGGATAAATATACTATAGAGACTTATTAGATTATTTGAATTATTTAAAATGTATATGAAATATGTGCCATTAAGTAATAGTATTTTAATTTAGTTTCTTAGTGATGAAGTAACCTAAGATTTTGTGATGGAGAATTAGAAAATACTGAAACTGTTTAAATCTATTATACCATAATACAATATGAATATGGTGAATAAATATACTATCGAGACTCATTATATAATTTGAATTATTTCAAATGTATATGGAATATGTGTCATTATGTAATAATATTTTAACTTAGTTTCTTAGTGATGAAGTAACCTAAGATTTGGTGATGGAGAATTAGAAAATACTGAAACTGTTTACATCTATTATACCATAATACAATATGAATATGGTGAATAAATATACTATCGAGACTCATTAGATAATTTGAATTATTTTCAAATGTATGTGGAATATGTGTAATTAAGTAATAGTCTTTTAACTTAGTTTCTTAGTGATGAAGTAACCTAAGATTTGGTGATGGAAAACTAGAAAATACTGAAACTGTTTACATGTATTATACCCTAATACAATATGAATATGGTGAATAAATATACTATCGAGATTCATTAGATAATTTGAATTATTTCAAATGTATATGGAATATGTGTCATTAAGTAATAGTCTTTTAACTTAGTTTCTTAGTGATGAAGTAACCTAAAATTTGGTGATGGAGAATTAGAAAATACTGAAACTGTTTGCATCTATTATACCAAAATACAATATGAATATGGTGGATAAATATACTATCTAGACTCATTAGATAATTTGAATTATTTCAAATGTATATGGAATATGTGTCATTAAGTAATAGTCATTTAACTTAGTTTCTTAGTGATGAAGTATCCTAAGATTTGGTGATGGAGAATTAGAAAATACTGAAACTGTTTACATCTATTATACCATAATGCAATATGAATATGGTGGATAAATATACTATCGAGACTCATTAGATAATTTGAATTATTTCAAATGTATATGGAATATGTGTCATTAAGTAATAGTCTTTTAACTTAGTTTCTTAGTTATGAAGTAACCTAAGATTTGGTGATGGAGAATTAGAAAATACTGTAATTATTTACATCTATTATACCAAAATACAATATGAATATGGTGGGTAAATATACTATCGAGACTCATTAGATAATTTGAATTATTTAAAATGTATATGGAATATGTGTCATTAAGTAATAGTCTTTTAACTTAGTTTCTTAGTGAAGAGGTAACCTAAAATTTGGTGATGGAGAATAAGGAAAATACTGAAACTGTTTACATCTATTATACCATAATACAATATGAATATGGTGAAGAAATATACTATCGAGACTCATTAGATAATTTGAATTATTTCAAATGTATATGGAATATGTGTCATTAAGTAATAGTCTTTTAACTTAGTTTCTTAGTGATGAAGTAACCTAAGATTTGGTGATGGAGAATTAGAAAATACTGAAACTGTTTACATCTATTATACCATATTACAATATGAATATGGTGGATAAATATACTATCGAGACTCATTAGATAATTTGAATTATTTCAAATGTATATGGAATATGTGTCATTAAGTAATAGTCTTTTAACTTAGTTTCTTAGTGATGAAGTAACCTAAGATTTGGTGATGGAGAATTAGAAAATACTGAAACTGTTTACATCTATTATACCATATTACAATATGAATATGGTGGATAAATATACTATCGAGACTCATTAGATAATTTGAATTATTTCAAATGTATATGGAATATGTGTCATTAAGTAATAGTCTTTTAACTTAGTTTCTTAGTTATGAAGTAACCTAAGATTTGGTGATGGAGAATTAGAAAATACTGAAACTGTTTTCATCTATTATACCATAATAAAATATGAATATGGTGAATAAATATGCTATCGAGGCTCATTAGATAATTTGAATTATTTCAAATGTATATGGAATATGTGTCATTAAGTAATAGTCTTTTGACTTAGTTTCTTAGTGAAGAAGTAACCTAAAATTTGGTGATGGAGAAGAAGGAAAATACTGAAATTGTTTACATCTATTATACCATAATACAATATGAATATGGTGGATAAATATACTATCGAGACTCATTAGATAATTTGAATTATTTCAAATGTATATGGAATATGTGTCATTAAGTAATAGTCTTTTAACTTAGTTTCTTGGTGAAGAAGTAACCTAAAATTTGGTGATGGAAAAGAAGGAAAATACTGAAATTGTTTACATCTATTATACCAAAATACAATATGAATATGGTGAATAAATATACTATCGAGACTCATTAGATGATTTGAATTATTTCAAATGTATATGGAATATGTGTCATTAAGTAATAGTCTTTTAACTTAGATTCTTAGTGATGAAGTAACCTAAGATTTGGTGATGGAGAATTAGAAAATACTGAAACTGTTTATATCTATTATACCATAATACAATATGAATATGGTGAATAAATATACTATCGAGAATCATTATATAATTTGAATTATTTCAAATGTATATGGAATATGTGTCATTAAGTAATAGTCTTTTAACTTAGTTTCTTAGTGATGAAGTAACCTAAGATTTGGTGATGGAGAATTAGAAAATACTGAAATTGTTTACATGTATTATACCATAATACAATATGAATATGGTGAATAAATATACTATCGAGACTCATTATATAATTTGAATTATTTCAAATGTATATGGAATATGTGTCATTAAGTAATAGTCTTTTAACTTAGTTTCTTAGTGATGAAGTAACCTAAGATTTGGTGATGGAGAATTAGAAAATACTAAAACTATTTTCATCTATTATACCATAATACAATATGAATATGGTGGATAAATATACTATCGAGACTCATTAGATAATTTGAATTATTTAAAATGTATATGGAATATGTGTCATTAAGTAATAGTCTTTTAACTTAGTTTCTTAGTGATGAAGTAACCTAAGATTTGGTGATGGAGAATTAGAAAATACTGAAACTGTTTACATGTATTATACCATAATACAATATGAATATGGTGAATAAATATACTATCGAGACTCATTATATAATTTGAATTATTTTAAATGTATATGGAATATGTGTCATTAAGTAATAGTCTTTTAACTTAGTTTCTTGGTGAAGAAGTAACCTAAAATTTGGTGATGGAAAAGAAGGAAAATACTGAAATTGTTTACATCTATTATACCAAAATACAATATGAATATGGTGAATAAATATACTATCGAGACTCATTAGATAATTTGAATTATTTCAAATGTATATGGAATATGTGTCATTAAGTAATAGTCTTTTAACTTAGTTTCTTAATGATGAAGTTACCTAAGATTTGGTGATGGAGAATTAGAAAATACTGAAACTATTTACATCTTTTATACCATAATACAATATGAATATGGTGGATAAATATACTATCGAGACTCATTAGATAATTTGAATTATTTCAAATGTATATGGAATATGTGTCATTAAGTAATAGTCTTTTAACTTAGTTTCTTAGTGATGAAGTAACCTAAGATTTGGTGATGGAGAATTAGAAAATACTGAAATTGTTTACATGTATTATACCATAATACAATATGAATATGGTGAATAAATATACTATCGAGACTCATTATATAATTTGAATTATTTCAAATGTATATGGAATATGTGTCATTAAGTAATAGTCTTTTAACTTAGTTTCTTAGTTATGAAGTAACCTAAGATTTGGTGATGGAGAATTAGAAAATACTGAAACTGTTTTCATCTATTATACCATAATAAAATATGAATATGGTGAATAAATATGATATCGAGGCTCATTAGATAATTTGAATTATTTCAAATGTATATGGAATATGTGTCATTAAGTAATAGTCTTTTGACTTAGTTTCTTAGTGAAGAAGTAACCTAAAATTTGGTGATGGAGAAGAAGGAAAATACTGAAATTGTTTACATCTATTATACCATAATACAATATGAATATGGTGGATAAATATACTATCGAGACTCATTAGATAATTTGAATTATTTCAAATGTATATGGAATATGTGTCATTAAGTAATAGTCTTTTAACTTAGTTTCTTGGTGAAGAAGTAACCTAAAATTTGGTGATGGAAAAGAAGGAAAATACTGAAATTGTTTACATCTATTATACCAAAATACAATATGAATATGGTGAATAAATATACTATCGAGACTCATTAGATGATTTGAATTATTTCAAATGTATATGGAATATGTGTCATTAAGTAATAGTCTTTTAACTTAGATTCTTAGTGATGAAGTAACCTAAGATTTGGTGATGGAGAATTAGAAAATACTAAAACTATTTACATCTATTATACTATAATACAATATGAATATGGTGGGTAAATATACTATCGAGACTCATTAGATAATTTGAATTATTTCAAATGTATATGGAATATGTGTCATTAAGTAATAGTCTTTTAACTTAGTTTCTTAGTGATGAAGTAACCTGAGATTTGGTGATGGAGAATTAGAAAATACTGAAACTGTTTACATGTATTATACCATAATACAATATGAATATGGTGAATAAATATACTACAGAGACTCATTAGATAATTTGAATTATTTCAAATGTATATGGAATATGTGTCATTAAGTAATAGTCTTTTAACTTAGTTTCTTAGTTATGAAGTAACCTAATATTTGGTGATGGAGAATTAGAAAATACTGAAACTGTTTTCATCTATTATACCATAATACAATATGAATATAGTGGGTAAATATACTATCGAGACTCATTAGATAATTTGAATTATTTCAAATGTATATGGAATATTTGTCATTAAGTAATAGTCTTTTAACTTAGTTTCTTAGGTGATGAAGTAACCTAAGATTTTGTGATGGAGAATTAGAAAATACTGAAACTGTTTACATGTATTATATCATAATACAATATGAATATGGTGTATAAATTTACTTTCGAGACTCATTATATAATTTGAATTATTTCAAATGTATATGGAATATGTGTCATTAAGTAATAGTCTTTTAACTTAGTTTCTTAATGATGAAGTAACCTAAGATTTGGGGATGGAGAATTAGAAAATACTGAAACTGTTTACATCTATTATACCATAATACAATATGAATATGGTGGATAAATATACTATTGAGACTCATTATATAATTTGAATTATTTCAAATGTATATGGAATATGTGTCATTAGGTAATAGTCTTTTAACTTAGTTTCTTAGTGATGAAGTAACCTAAGATTTGGTGATGGAGAATTAGAAAATACTGAAACTATTTACATGTATTATGCCATAATACAATATGAATATGGTGGATAAATATACTATCAAGACTTATTAGATAATTTGAATTATTTAAAATGTATATGAAATATGTGTCATTAAGGAATAGTCTTTTAACTTAGTTTCTTAGTGATGAAGTAACCTAAGATTTGGTGATGGAGAATTAGAAAATACTGAAACTGTTTACATCTATTATGCCATAATACAATATGAATATGGTGGATAAATATACTATCAAGAGATATTAGATAATTTGAATTATTTAAAATGTATATGAAATATGTGTCATTAAGGAATAGTCTTTTAACTTAGTTTCTTAGTGATGAAGTAACCTAAGATTTGGTGATGGAGAATTAGAAAATACTGAAACTGTTTATATCTATTATACCATAATACAATATGAATATGGTGAATAAATATACTATCGAGACTCATTAGATAATTTGAATTATTTAAAATGTATATGGAATATGTGTCATTAAGTAATAGTCTTTTAACTTAGTTTCTTAGTGATGAAGTAACCTAAGATTTTGTGATGGAGAATTAGAAAATATTTAAGCTGTTTACATCTATTATACCATAATACAATATGAATATGGTGAATAAATATACTATCGAGACTCATTAGATAATTTGAATTATTTCAAATGTATTTGGAATATGTGTCATTAAGTAATAATATTTTAACTTAGTTTCTTAGTGATGAAGTAACCTATGATTTGGTGATGGAGAATTAGAAAATACTGAAACTGTTTACATCTATTATACCATAATACAATATGAATATGGTGAATAAATATACTATCGAGACTCATTAGATAATTTGAATTATTTCAAATGTATATGGAATATGTGTCATTAAGTAATAGTCTTTTAACTTAGTTTCTTAGTGATGAAGTAACCTAAGATTTGGTGATGGAAAACTAGAAAATACTGAAACTATTTACATGTATTATACCATAATACAATATGAATTTGGTGAATAAATATACTATCAAGATTCATTAGATAATTTGAATTACTTCAAATGTATATGGAATATGTGTCATTAAGTAATAGTCTTTTAACTTAGTTTCTTAGTGATGAAGTAACCTAAGATTTGGTGATGGAGAATTAGAAAATACTGAAACTGTTTACATGTATTATACCATAATACAATATGAATATGGTGAATAAATATACTATCGAGACTCATTAGATAATTTGAATTATTTCAAATGTATATGGAATATATGTCATTAAGTAATAGTCTTTTAACTTAGTTTCTTAGTGATGAAGTAACCTAAGATTTGGTGATGGAGAATTAGAAAATACTGAAACTGTTTACATCTATTATGCCATAATACAATATGAATATGGGGGATAAATATACTATAGAGACTTATTAGATTATTTGAATTATTTAAAATGTATATGAAATATGTGCCATTAAGTAATAGTCTTTTAATTTAGTTTCTTAGTGATGAAGTAACCTAAGATTTTGTGATGGAGAATTAGAAAATACTGAAACTGTTTAAATCTATTATACCATAATACAATATGAATATGGTGAATAAATATACTATCGAGACTCATTATATAATTTGAATTATTTCAAATGTATATGGAATATGTGTCATTATGTAATAATATTTTAACTTAGTTTCTTAGTGATGAAGTAACCTAAGATTTGGTGATGGAGAATTAGAAAATACTGAAACTGTTTACATCTATTATACCATAATACAATATGAATATGGTGAATAAATATACTATCGAGACTCATTAGATAATTTGAATTATTTTCAAATGTATGTGGAATATGTGTAATTAAGTAATAGTCTTTTAACTTAGTTTCTTAGTGATGAAGTAACCTAAGATTTGGTGATGGAAAACTAGAAAATACTGAAACTGTTTACATGTATTATACCCTAATACAATATGAATATGGTGAATAAATATACTATCGAGATTCATTAGATAATTTGAATTATTTCAAATGTATATGGAATATGTGTCATTAAGTAATAGTCTTTTAACTTAGTTTCTTAGTGATGAAGTAACCTAAAATTTGGTGATGGAGAATTAGAAAATACTGAAACTGTTTGCATCTATTATACCAAAATACAATATGAATATGGTGGATAAATATACTATCTAGACTCATTAGATAATTTGAATTATTTCAAATGTATATGGAATATGTGTCATTAAGTAATAGTCATTTAACTTAGTTTCTTAGTGATGAAGTATCCTAAGATTTGGTGATGGAGAATTAGAAAATACTGAAACTGTTTACATCTATTATACCATAATGCAATATGAATATGGTGGATAAATATACTATCGAGACTCATTAGATAATTTGAATTATTTCAAATGTATATGGAATATGTGTCATTAAGTAATAGTCTTTTAACTTAGTTTCTTAGTTATGAAGTAACCTAAGATTTGGTGATGGAGAATTAGAAAATACTGTAATTATTTACATCTATTATACCAAAATACAATATGAATATGGTGGGTAAATATACTATCGAGACTCATTAGATAATTTGAATTATTTAAAATGTATATGGAATATGTGTCATTAAGTAATAGTCTTTTAACTTAGTTTCTTAGTGAAGAGGTAACCTAAAATTTGGTGATGGAGAATAAGGAAAATACTGAAACTGTTTACATCTATTATACCATAATACAATATGAATATGGTGAAGAAATATACTATCGAGACTCATTAGATAATTTGAATTATTTCAAATGTATATGGAATATGTGTCATTAAGTAATAGTCTTTTAACTTAGTTTCTTAGTGATGAAGTAACCTAAGATTTGGTGATGGAGAATTAGAAAATACTGAAACTGTTTACATCTATTATACCATATTACAATATGAATATGGTGGATAAATATACTATCGAGACTCATTAGATAATTTGAATTATTTCAAATGTATATGGAATATGTGTCATTAAGTAATAGTCTTTTAACTTAGTTTCTTAGTGATGAAGTAACCTAAGATTTGGTGATGGAGAATTAGAAAATACTGAAACTGTTTATATCTATTATACCATAATACAACATGAATATGGTGAATAAATATACTATCGAGACTCATTAGATAATTTGAATTATTTCAAATGTATATTGAATATGTGTCATTAAGTAATAGTCTTTTAACTTAGTTTCTTAGTGATGTAGTAACCTAAGATTTGGTGATGCAGAATTAGAAAATACTGTAACTGTTTCAATGTATTATACCATAATACAATATGAATATGGTGAATAAATATACTATCGAGATTCATTAGATAATTTGAATTATTTCAAATGTATATGGAATATGAGTCATTAAGTAATAGTCTTTTAACTTAGTTTCTTAGTGATGAAGTAACCTAAGATTTGGTGATGGAGAATTAGAAAATATTGAAACTGTTTACATCTATTATACCAAAATACAATATGAATATGGTGGATAAATATACTATCTAGACTCATTAGATAATTTGAATTATTTCAAATGTATATGGAATATATGTCATTAAGTAATAGTCTTTTAACTTAGTTTCTTAGTGATGAAGTAACCTAAGATTTGGTGATGGAGAATTAGAAAATACTGAAACTGTTTATATCTATTATACCATAATACAACATGAATATGGTGAATAAATATACTATCGAGACTCATTAGATAATTTGAATTATTTCAAATGTATATGGAATATGTGTCATTAAGTAATACTCTTTTAACTTAGTTTCTTAGTGATGAAGTAACCAAAAATTTGGTGATGCAGAATTAGAAACTACTGTAACTGTTTACATCTATTATACCATAATACAATATGAATATGGTGAATAAATATACTATCGAGACTCATTAGATAATTTGAATTATTTCAAATGTATATGGAATATGAGTTATTAAGTAAAGTCTTTTAACTTAGTTTCTTAGTGATGAAGTATCCTAAGATTTGGTGATGGAGAATTAGAAAATACTGAAACTGTTTACACCTATTATACCATAATGCAATATGAATATGGTGGAGAAATATACTATCGAGACTCATTAGATAATTTGAATTATTTCAAATGTATATGGAATATGTGTCATTAAGTAATAGTCTTTTAACTTAGTTTCTTCGTGATGAAGTAACCTAAGATTTGGTGATGGAGAATTAGAAAATACTGAAACTGTTTACATCTATTATACCATAATACAATATGAATATGGTGAATAAATATACTATCGAGACTCATTAGATAATTTGAATTATTTCAAATGTATATGGAATATGTGTCATTAAGTAATAGTCTTTTAACTTAGTTTCTTAGTGATGAAGTAACTTAAGATTTGGTGATGGAGAATTAGAAAATACTGTAATTGTTTACATCTATTATACCAAAATACAATATGAATATGGTGGGTAAATATACTATCGAGACTCATTAGATAATTTGAATTATTTAAAATGTATATGGAATATGTGTCATTAAGTAATAGTCTTTTAACTTAGTTTCTTAGTGAAGAAGTAACCTAAAATTTGGTGATGGAGAATAAGGAAAATACTGAAACTGTTTACATCTATTATACCATAATACAATATGAATATGGTAAATAAATATACTATCGAGACTCATTAGATAATTTGAATTAATTTTAATGTATATGGAATATGTGTCATTAAGTAATAGTCTTTTAACTTAGTTTCTTAGTGATGAAGTAACCTAAGATTTGGTGATGGAGAATTAGAAAATACTGAAACTGTTTACATCTATTATACCATAATACAATATGAATATGGTGGATAAATATACTATCGAGACTCATTAGATAATTTGAATTATTTCAAATGTATATGGAATATGTGCATTAAGTAATAGTCTTTTAACTTAGTTTCTTAGTGATGAAGTAACCTAAAATTTGGTGATGGAGAATTAGAAAATACTGAAATTGTTTACATGTATTATGCCATAATACAATATGAATATGGTGGATAAATATACTATCGAGACTCATTAGATAATTTGAATTATTTCAAATGTATATGGAATATGTGTCAATAAGTAATAGTCTTTTAACTTAGTTTCTTAGTGATGAAGTAACCTAAGATTTGGTGATGGAGAATTAGAAAATACTGAAACTGTTTACATGTATTATGCCATAATACAATATGAATATGGTGGATAAATATACTATCGAGACTCATTAGATAATTTGAATTATTTCAAATGTATATGGAATATGTGTCATTAAGTAATAGTCTTTTAACTTAGTTTCTTAGTGATGAAGTAACCTAAGATTTGGTGATGGAGAATTAGAAAATACTGAAACTGTTTACATGTATTATGCCATAATACAATATGAATATGGTGGATAAATATACTATCGAGACTCATTAGATAATTTTAATTATTTCAAATGTATATGGAATATTTGTCATTAAGTAATAGTCTTTTAACTTAGTTTCTTAGTGATGAAGTAACCTAAAATTTGGTGATGGAGAATTAGAAAATACTGAAACTGTTTACATCTATTATGCCATAATACAATATGAATATGGTGGATAAATATACTATCGAGAATCATTAGATAATTTGAAATATTTCAAATGTATATGGAATATGTGTCATTAAATAATAGTCTTTTAACTTAGTTTATTAGTGATGTAGTAACCTAAGATTTGGTGATGGAGAATTAGAAAATTCTGAAACTGTTTACATCTATTATGCCATAATACAATATGAATATGGTGGGTAAATATACTATCGAGACTCATTAGATAATTTGAATTATTTCAAATGTATATGGAATATGTGTCATTAAGTAATAATCTTTTAACTTAGTTTCTTAGTGATGAAGTAACCTAAGATTTGGTGATGAAAAAGAAGGAAAATACTAAAATTGTTTACATCTATTATACCAAAGTACAATATGAATATGATGGGTAAATATACTATCGAGACTCATTAGATAATTTGAATTATTTCAAATGTATATGGAATATGTGTCATTAAGTAATAGTCTTTTAACTTAGTTTCTTAGGGAAGAAGTAACCTAAAATTTGGTGATGGAGAAGAAGGAAAATACTAAAATTGTTTACATCTATTATACCATAATGCAATATGAATATGGTGGGTAAATATACTATCGAGACTCATTAGATAATTTGAATTATTTCAAATGTATATGGAATATGTGTCATTAAGTAATAGTCTTTTATCTTAGTTTCTTAGTGAAGAAGTAACCTAAAATTTGGTGATGGAGAAGAAAGAAAATACTGAAATTGTTTACATCTATTATACCATAATACAATATGAATATGGTGGATAAATATACTATCGAGACTCATTAGATAATTTGAATTATTTCAAATGTATATGGAATATGTGTCATTAAGTAATAATCTTTTAACTTAGTTTCTTAGTGATGAAGTAACCTAAGATTTGGTGATGAAAAAGAAGGAAAATACTAAAATTGTTTACATCTATTATACCAAAGTACAATATGAATATGATGGGTAAATATACTATCGAGACTCATTAGATAATTTGAATTATTTCAAATGTATATGGAATATGTGTCATTAAGTAATAGTCTTTTAACTTAGTTTCTTAGGGAAGAAGTAACCTAAAATTTGGTGATGGAGAAGAAGGAAAATACTAAAATTGTTTACATCTATTATACCATAATGCAATATGAATATGGTGGGTAAATATACTATCGAGACTCATTAGATAATTTGAATTATTTCAAATGTATATGGAATATGTGTCATTAAGTAATAGTCTTTTATCTTAGTTTCTTAGTGAAGAAGTAACCTAAAATTTGGTGATGGAGAAGAAAGAAAATACTGAAATTGTTTACATCTATTATACCATAATACAATATGAATATGGTGGATAAATATACTATCGAGACTCATTAGATAATTTGAATTATTTCAAATGTATATGGAATATGTGTCATTAAGTAATAGTCTTTTAACTTAGTTTCTTAGTGATGAAGTAACCTAAGATTTGGTGATGGAGAATTAGAAAATACTGAAACTGTTTACATCTATTATACCATAATACAATATGAATATGGTGGATAAATATACTATCGAGACTCATTAGATAATTTGAATTATTTCAAATTTATATGGAATATGTGTCATTAAGTAATAGTCTTTTAACTTAGTTTCTTAGTGATGAAGTAACCTAAGATTTGGTGATGGAGAATTAGAAAATACTGAAACTGTTTACATCTATTATACCATAATACAATATGAATATGGTGAATAAATATACTATCGAGACTCATTAGATAATTTGAATTATTTCAAATGTATATGGAATATGTGTCATTAAGTAATAGTCTTTTAACTTAGTTTCTTAGTGATGAAGTAACCTAAGATTTGGTGATGGAGAATTAGAAAATACTGAAACTGTTTACATCTATTATACCAAAATACAATATGAATATGGTGGATAAATATACTATCTAGACCCATTAGATAATTTAAATTACTTCAAATGTATATGGAATATATGTCATTAAGTAATAGTCTTTTAACTTAGTTTCTTAGTGATGAAGTAACCTAAGATTTGGTGATGGAGAATTAGAAAATACTGTAACTGTTTACATCTATTATACCATAATACAATATGAATATGGTGAATAAATATACTATCGAGACTCATTAGATAATTTGAATTATTTAAAATGTATATGGAATATGTGTCATTAAGTAATAGTCTTTTAACTTACTTTCTTAGTGAAGAAGTAACCTAAAATTTGGTGATGGAGAATAAGGAAAATACTGAAACTGTTTACATCTATTATACCATAATACAATATGAATATGGTGAATAAATATACTATCGAGACTCATTAAATAATTTGAATTATTTCAAATGTATATGGAATATGTGTCATTAAGTAATAGTCTTTTAACTTAGTTTCTTAGTGATGAAGTAACCTAAGATTTGGTGATGGAGAATTAGAAAATACTGAAACTGTTTACATCTATTATACCATAATACAATATGAATATGGTGGATAAATATACTATCGAGACTCATTAGATAATTTGAATTATTTCAAATGTATATGGAATATGTGTCATTAAGTAATAGTCTTTTAACTTAGTTTCTTAGTGATGAAGTAACCTAAAATTTGGTGATGGAGAATTAGAAAATACTGAAATTGTTTACATGTATTATGCCATAATAAAATATGAATATGGTGGATAAATATACTATCGAGACTCATTAGATAATTTGAATTATTTCAAATGTATATGGAATATGTGTCATTAAGTAATAGTCTTTTAACTTAGTTTCTTAGTGATGAAGTAACCTAAGATTTGGTGATGGAGAATTAGAAAATACTGAAACTGTTTACATGTATTATGCATTAATACAATATGAATATGGTGGATAAATATACTATCGAGACTCATTAGATAATTTGAATTATTTCAAATGTATATGGAATATGTGTCATTAAGTAATAGTCTTTTAACTTAGTTTCTTAGTGAAGAAGTAACCTAAGATTTGGTGATGGAGAATTAGAAAATACTGAAACTGTTTACATGTATTATGCCATAATATAATATGAATATGGTGGATAAATATACTATCGAGACTCATTAGATAATTTGAATTATTTCAAATGTATATGGAATATGTGTCATTAAGTAATAGTCTTTTAACTTAGTTTCTTAGTGAAGAAGTAACCTAAGATTTGGTGATGGAGAAGAAGAAAAATATTTAAATTATTTACATCTATTATACAATAATACAATATGAATATGGTGAATAAATATACTATCGAGACTCATTAGATAATTTGAGTTATTTGAAATGTATATGGAATATGTGTCATTAAGTAATAGTCTTTTAACTTAGTTTCTTAGTGATGAAGTAACCTAAGATTTGGTGATGGAGAATTAGACAATACTGAAATTGATTACTTCTATTATACCATAATTCAATATGAATATCGTGGATAAATATACTATCGAGACTCATTAGATAATTTTAATTATTTCAAATGTATATGGAATATCTTTCATTAAATAATAGTCTTTTAACTTAGTTTCTTAGTGATTAGGTAACCTAAGATTTGGTGATGGAGAATTAGAAAATACTAAAACTGTTCACATCTATTATACCATAATACAATATGAATATGGTGAATAAATATACTATCGAGACTCATTAGATAATTTGAATTATTTCAAATGTATATGGAATATGTGTCATTAAGTAATAGTCTCCTAACTTAGTTTCTTAGTGATGAAGTAACCTAAAATTTGGTGATGGAGAAGAAGAAAAATATTGAAATTATTTACATCTATTATATGATAATACAATATGAATATGGTGGATAAATATACTATCGAGACTCATTAGATAATTTGAATTATTTCAAATGTATATGGAATATGTGTCATTAAGTAATAGTCTTTTAACTTAGTTTCTTAGTGATGTAGTAACCTAAGATTTGGTCATGGAAAACTAGAAAATACTGAAACTGTTTCAATGTATTATACCATAATACAATATGAATATGGTGAATAAATATATTATCGAGATTCATTAGATAATTTGAATTATTTCAAATGTATATGGAATATGTGTCATAAAGTAATAGTCTTTTAACTTAGTTTCTTAGTGATGAAGTAACCTAAGATTTGGTGATGGAGAATTAGAAAATACTGAAATTGTTTACATCTATTATACCATAATACAATATGAATATGTTGAATAAATATACTATCGAGACTCATTAGATAATTTGAATTATTTCAAATGTATATGGAATATGTGTCATTAAGTAATAGTCTTTTAACTAAGTTTCTTAGTGATAAAGTAACCTAAGATTTGGTGATGGAGAATTAGAAAATACTGAAACTGTTTACATCTATTATACAATAATACAATATGAATATGGTGAATAAATATACTATCGAGACTTATTAGAAAATGTGAATTATTTCAAATGTTTATGGAATATGTGTCATTAAGTAATAGTCTTTTAACTTAGTTTCTTAGTGATGAAGTAACCTAAGATTTGGTGATGGAGAATTAGAAAATATTGAAACTGCTAACATCTATTATACCATAATACAATATGAATATGGTGGATAAATATACTATCGAGACTCATTAGATAATTTGTATTTGTTTAAATGTATATGGAATATGTGTCATTAAGTAATGGGATTGTGTCCCTGATGGTGGAACGAATCCCCCAGGGTAACCAATGGTTCCAGTATTTCCTAAGATCGAACTATTAGTTGATATGCCACTTACTCCATTGGTGGCTATATTACTGGTTGAAGATGCAACAGACTGTGCATTCGAAGGGATCACATTAGATGTTCCCATCGAAGTGGACACATTAGTGCCTGTTGTATGTGGGGCATTTTATTCCCCTTGTTGATTGTCAGAACTAGACATCTTGTTCAAACGTTTTCTTCTGGATAAGGGTTGGTTGCTGTTGGTTATTTTACCACTTCTTAGGTTCATAAAACAACAAACATCTTAGGTTCCAACGTTCTTATAATGGTTATGTCTCAATTATCTTTATTTCTAATATCCAATTATTGGTCCCACCGGGTGTGCCAATTTGTTTCCAGTGATTTCTGGTAAACAACCGCTAGTCTTCCAAACTATCGAATAAACTTACTGACTGTTATTCAATTTCTTTGGTAACTCACAGGATCGACTAGATTGATCCTAGGATTCCTTGGTCATTAGGGTTACTCTCATGATCGAACAGATATTCATGGTTGGTATTTGAGTGTTGTATATGTGTTTGGCTTATTTCGATTTCTCTCTTAAAGATCTAAAGGTATAATCAAAATGTATGCGTGTACGAAACTAAATTGCATGAATAAATGTTAATTGTAAAGACATGTAAAATTGCATAAAAGGGAAGTAAATGGCTTCGAATTATAAAAACAGTTAATGTAAAAGATGTTCTGGAACGTAAAAGATTTGAAATATGAAGAAAGCGTTTAATGCAAGAAATCTGTAGATGACTTTAAGTAAAAATAGACTTTCGAAAGACAAAACTTGAAGATAAAGGCATGAAAAGTATGACAGTTTTCTGAAATGTAAAGTGCTTGAAATGTAAAGAAAGCATTGAAATGTAAAGCTTTAACAAAGAGATTTCGAAATAAAAAGACTTTGAATGAGAAAACTTGTAAATGTTATTTGGAAGAAAGATAAATGAAAGTGCTGGAAGTGATAAACGGTTTTCATTAAATCATAAATATGTGGTGCTATCATACGTACATTGCTCTTGCATTCGTTTCCCTTGCCATGTGGTAGTTTGAATGTTACTGAGTATTTAGTACAATAGATATGACACACGAAATCCTAATACTAAGACTTCTATTTATACTAATTCGACCATAACGGTCTTGCTATAGGATTATGCCACGTTCATAACATGCAGAACAACACCTCTCTCTTCTTTCCACGTGTCTCCAAATGCTCCAGCTCCTAAATTTCAAACTTCGAATGTCCCGTTTCCATTTGAATTTCAAATGCTTTGGTACTTCTCCATTTCGAACGCACTTCTCAGACACAGCCTTGTTGTTATTTCGAGACTTCTTTAGATATGTTCCCATAATTGCCTTTCTAAGCTCCAAGCTTTTGATATGCTTATTCGAAACACTGCTTCTGCTACTTCGAAACATGACGCTTTTGTTTCATTTCGATCGAAACGTTCAATTCGCTTGGCTTCTAATAATATTATCATAATCTTCAGCCAACAAATTGCCCCTTTAAAATATGTATTTCGATCTCTATGAGAAATACCTATTTTAAACATCTTCACAAGATTTTGATGCGACCTTCGAATCATCGTAACATTTAATGCATTTGACTCCAGTCACGTCAATCATAGCACTTTTTGGATTCCTTAACCGCCTGGAGTCACTTCACAGTTTGGTGCAGTTACAAACAATGATTATCTTTAAATCACACCTATTACCTATGTTAACTTTACGCCACCTCTTCATCACACCAACCCATGATTTCCACGTATCACACCCTGATTCAGTGGATGCTTAAACTTCTACATTATAAAACATCATCCACTTAGTCTTTTTCTTTTCTTTCTACATTCTGAATCTTTTACCCTCCTTCTCTCGCCAAAAACCCTAAGCTTTCAACATCTTTCAAAAATGTCTTCTTCTACTTCATCCCAACTCAAAAAGGTTTCCAAGAAGAAAGGAAAAACTGCAGGCACTACAATGGAAAGTAATATTATCACTCACCAAGGCCAATCCGTTCTTGCTCCTCAGATGATTTCAAAGGAAAAAGAAATGTTGTATGCATCACAGATACTCATTCCTACCACCGTTGCTGGTAAGAGGTTAGCTTTAAATGGCCCTCTTACGGTTTTTGAAATATTAAAAGATACCAGGACAATTTTCCCAGTTTGCTATAGTTTCAAACCCTTGTTTAACAAAATGGACGCCCCTAAGGCAATAGAATCTTCTGACTCAAACACCATAGAAAATCCAACTGTTCCTCCTAAGGACCCCTTTGTTTTGGACTATGTAAAAAGTAATTTTAAGCCGTTTCGATCTTGCCCCACCTCCGATACTGCTTATCAAAACTGGTTCAAGAAAGTAGAAGCTAAGAAATCCCAGCAATGGGAAGAATTAGGTATCTACAATTTGATTAAGCTATCGAAGCCTGGTTTCACTTACAGCCACCCTCTACTATTCGCGTCCCTCTATTTCTGGGACAGTACCTATAATACTTTCCATCTCCCAGGTGGAATGATCACCCCCACCTTCTTCGACATAGCGGCCATCACTGGGCTATCGCCAGTAGGGGAAACTTATATCCCCGACAACAAAGAACATTCAAGCATAATTGACTTCTAAGTCAAGCTAACATTAAATCAGACTTATAATTATGAGCTGATAACCTTCGAACCTACCCATCTCACAGCTAAAGGGTTCCTGGAATGGTGGACCAAGTTTTATCAAACTTATATGTTCGATACACTTACAATTCAACAGAAACTAATTGATGCCTTTGATGTGCAGGTACCAGCAAAGAAAGGTATGTTTACTCATGCCAAAGAGATTAAAGCTTTCCAAAATTATTTTGAAACTACTTATGATCCCACGCGCTTGGAATCCACTGTGCATCAAGCGGCTGAGGCCTTGAAGGAAAAATTCAAACAAAAAGTTTCTAAGTTAAAACTTCCTTCAGGGTTGTCACCTGAGGATAGGTATAGGTTGGCATTCGAAATGCATCCACCTAAATTTCCTAGATTACCTACCTCAGAACTGGCTCTGGCTTGGTTTCCCCCATATCCTTGGTGGTTCACTTGCAAAGAGATGTTCAAACATCTTAAAAGGAAACCAAAGCCATCTGAGACTGTGACATGGGCTCGACACTGGCTTCATGATTTCCCAGGACACCTTCGATACGACCTTTCTGCCATGTCAATTAAATCTGATCAAGGCACAGGTGCGAATGCTTGGGAAAATCCCAAACGTCTTTCATTTTCCATATCTTTAACCTTTGCTTTAATTGTTTCAATTTTCAGCCATCAGGATAAAGACAGCTGCCTCGAAGTCGAAAGAAGGGAGTGCCTCTCAAGCCTCCATCGAAACTACTGACAAAGTAACTCCACCCGAAACAACCACTATTGATGCAACCACAACAACAACAATACCAATAACAACCAGTGTTCCAACTCCAACGGTAATCACTTAGCCTTGATGTTTCGAATTCACTCATGTTTTATGGTTTGCATCTAACTCTTTGTTTGCATCTTTTCAGACCAACAAACTTCCTCCTACCACTCCCAAGAAGCGGAAATCAAGCACCACTGGGGAAGACCCCAAGGCTGGAGGAAACTTAACCACTGCTTCGAAGAAGAAGCAAAAGAAAGATATTTCGAAAAGTACCGTTCCAACTAGTGTCTCTGGACTAGATTCCAGGGATGCTGCTTCCTCACCCAAATCCAAAATTCCACCTTCGACCTCCAACACAATGTTGGAACGCATAGCTAGTAACCTCTCCTCCGAGAGTCCACAGGTAAATTGAACTTTTAAAATCTCTTTGAAAATAATAATTTCTTATTACCTTGGTTCATGTTTTTTAACATTCTGTTGCTCCTTGCAGAACATCTTGAATCCAGCTTCCACTACTTCGAACTCACCATCCAAAGTTGCTGCTCCACTCAACTCCTCTCCTCAAGGAGATTCCAGCAACCTCGTACAGAATAAAGGTTCGTCTAATATGGCGGTTCTGGCTGGAACTTCTGAACAGCAGGATGATCAAGGCACCTCTATTCCTCTGAAAGAGACAAACGAAATACCACTTCAAACATCTGCAGAGGATTTGCAAAGAGCTTCTCTTCAAAAGTATCCTCTTGAAACTCTTCAAGAGGATCCAAAGGACACTCAAACTGAAGGAGAGAAAGCTGATTCTGGCCGAAGAAACGAAGAATCTGCAGATGAAGAGTCTGAGGAGGAGGATGCTAATGATGGTTCGACTGCTGGGACAGAGTCCAACGCAAATAGCAGTGAAAAGGAAGGCATCGAAGTGGTAGAATTGGATGATGATGAAGAAGATCAAGAGCACGAAACGAATGAAGGGGATGGTGATGCACCCAACGAAACCATGGAGGTTGAAATGGACGTGACTCCCCTACATGTGGAACTCCCTCAATCCTCTTTGTCTCGAATGACTGACGAGGACCTTGCACTTCTGAGACGAAATGACCCCATTGGGTACATGAAGGCAAAGCTGGCTCAAAGGGACGTCCCACTTGCTAGGGCTGGCACAAGTTCGACCAGCTATCCTCTTCCCACAGATGAAAGAATTGTACTTCTTAATAAGATTAGGAAAACAATTCTCAATGTGGATATATTCGAAGTGCTCAAGCAAGATAGTACTACTTGCTATACTATGAAGGAGTTGCTTACAAAGGTCAATCTTTCTACCTGCTCCTTGCCAGTTAGTACTCTCTTGTTCGATCTTCAGGCTTTGCTGGACAACGTAACTGGTTACCTTCTCCAAGACAAATCTGCTGCCAAGAAGGTTCAAGAGAAACGCATTACCATGGATGCTGCTTATGAACAAGCTTCGAAACTCTCTCAAGAAGCTGAGGATCAAGCTATGCATCTAAAGCAGGCGAAAACTGATTATGAGGCTCGAGCTGAGTCCATACTTCTTTGGGAAAGACAGATTCTGGAACTTTAACAGAAAGTTAAGGAAGCTAAAGAACAAGAAATAGCCTTCGAAACCAATACTGCTGGTAACCAATTCGAAGAGCTTCTCAACCAGGGGCTTGCAGAAATGGAGACTGCAGAACAACTTAAAGGAGAAGTGGCAACCTTGGAAGGAGCCAGGCGGTTCGCTCAACAGAGGCTTGAATCATTTCGAAGTACTTTCAACCGATTGAAAAATAACTCTTATTTCTAAATTTCAGATGTTTATTTGACTATAATTTTGGTTTCTTATATGTAATATTTGAACAACGCCATTTTGGCATCTTATCTTGCCATTTTGGCCTTTTATAATATCTTGGTTACGTTGTTACTATTCGAATCTCCTGCAGGCGTGGCTTATACTTCTTTAAATATTTCCCATTAACCTTTAGGATACGTTTATCATCCACCATTTCTTCGATTTCGTATGCATTGTTTTAGAATACTTTTAATATTCGAAAAGGTCCTTCCCAATGAGGTGACCATTTACCTAATGCTTTATTTTTCTTGTCCATGGGTAATATGACTTTCCAAACTAAGTCATTAATAATGAATACTTTTTTCGTCACCCTTTTGTTGTATGTTCTGGCCACTCTTTCTTTTTGTCTCATCAAAATTTCCAATGCATGTAAACTAATTTCGTCCAACTCAACTAATTCATTCATCATCATTTCCCAATATAATGCAGCTGGGATTTCGTTTTGTCTCTGAATTCGAACTGATTGTAGATGAATTTCTACTGGCAACACTGCATCATGACCAAATGTGAGTTGGAAAGGCGTAGTGTTAGTAGCTTCCTTAGGAGATGTTCTACAAGCCCATAATATTTGGTCCAAAGTTTTGTGCCAGTTTCTTGGCTTTTTTCCAATATGCTTCTTGATTAATCCTATTATCACTTTATTGGCTGCTTCGACTTGACCGTTTGCTTGAGCATAATATGGCGTTGATGTTAGCAATCTAAACCCCATTTCTTGGGAAAATTCTTGCATCTTTCTACCAGTAAACACAGAGCCTTGGTCTGTGGTTATGCTCTCTGGCAATCCGAACCTATAGATAATGTGCTTTTGTATAAACTCAATAATAGCCTCTTGATCAGCAACTATTAGTGGTATAGCTTCGATCCACTTGGTAAAATAATCTATTCCTACCAAGATGTATTTCTGTCCTTTGGACGAAGCAGGATTTATTTCTCCTATCAAATCCAATGCCCATCCTCTAAATGGCCTTGGTTTGATGATCGAATGCAACTCACTTGCAGGGGCATGCTGAATCCCTGCATGTTTCTGACATTCCTCACATCCTTTAGCAAAGTCTATGCAATCTTTGAGCATGCTAGGCCAATACAAGCAGTATCGAAATAACCGCCATTTCATTTTATGGCCTGCTTGATGTGCCCCACATGCCCCATTGTGGACTTCTGACAATGCTAAGTATGCCTCACTTTCTCCTAGGCATTTCAATAATACACCCTCTTGGGTCTTTTTAAACAATTCGTTCCCCATGAGGAGATACGACAATGCTCTGTATTTTGTCTTTCTATCCACGTTCAGAGTTGGGTCTGCTAAATAACTCTTCAGTGGACTTCGCCAATCTGCATCTGACAAAGTATTTATGGCTAATATTTCAAATCCCTGTTTCTCAGCATATCCCAATTTCATACTTTCCAGATCTGATGGTGAGAATCTAGTAGCCATAACTCTACCCCTTAATTCAACTAAATCCTTACAGTTTCTGGTAGAAACTTTATAACCCGAAGCCAACTGCGCTAAGTCATTTGCTTCTTGGTTCTCTATTCTTGGTATGTGTTGAATATCCATGTATTCAAATTTCCTCAATAGCCTATTGACTATGACGAAGTATACCATTAAGTTTTCCTTTATGCACTTATATTCCTTTGTAATTTGTTTGACCACTAATTCAGAGTCTCCTTTAATTTCGACTCTGGTTTCCCCCAATTCCAACAAAGCTTCAAGTCCAACAATGAGTGCTTCATACTCAGCTTCGTTGTTCGAGCAACGAGGACCATCTAATTTATACTTGAATTTTGTTGGAATTCCTTCAGGAGAAATTAGAAGGACTCCAACGCCACTTCCATTCCTATGTGTTGAACCATCAAAGTACAATTTCCATGGTTGCATTTCGACGTAACTCATGACAGTCTGCTCAACCAAAGAATGGTCCACAATGAAGTCAGAAACCACTTGACCTTTCATAGCTTTTAAAGGCATGAAAGTCAAAGAATATTCTGTTAAGGCTAAAGCCCATTTACCAACTCTGCTATGCATTATTGGTTTTGAAAGCATATGTTTAATGACATCGAAATGAGATGAAACATAAACATCAACAGGCTTTATATAATACTTGAGTTTCATACAAGAGAAATACAAACAGAGACATAGCTTTTCTAAATTGCTATATCTGGTCTCTGCATCATTTAGTACTCTACTTAAATAGTATATGGCTCTTTCGATACCATTGCTATCTTCTTGCGCTAACATACTACCTATACTAACTTCAGAGGCAGATATGTACAATCTCATGGGCTTCCCCCATGAAGGTGGAGACAAAATAGGAGGCTGAGAGAGGTATCTTTTTATCCTGTCAAATGCCTCCTGGTGGGCTTCGTTCCATTCGAAGGCTTGGCCTTGCTTTAGACGAAGTAACGGAGAGAAAGCTTGGGTTCTTCCACTCAGGTTCGAAATGAATCTTCTGAGGAAGTTAATTTTCCCTAGCAAAGATTGCAACTCCCTTTTTGATGTAGGTGCTTTCGTCTCCATTATGGCTTTGGTTTTGTTCTGGTTGATTTCAATCCCTTTCTTGTGAACCACAAAACCAAGAAAATCTCCAGCCTGCACAAAAAATGCACATTTAAGGGGATTCATCTTCAAGCCATGTTTTCTCATTCGCTCGAATGATTGGCTCAAATGATGCAAATGTGTTTCTGTAGATATAGATTTGATGACTATATCATCAATATACACCTGCATGAAGGTTTCAATGAAATCATGAGAAATTGAATTCATTGCCCTTTGATAAGTTGCCCCAGCGTTCTTTAAACCAAAAGGCATCACCACCCATTCGTAGGTGCCTAAGGCTCATGGGCAACGAAATGCTGTCTTTGCAACATCTTCTTCAGCAATGAAAATCTGATTATACCCAGAGTATCCATCTAACATACTCAAGTATTCGAACCCTGCAGCAGAATCTACTAGCATTTCTGCCACAGGCATGGAATATTCATCTTTAGGGGTTTTAGTGTTTAAATCCCTAAAATCTATGCAAATTCTTAAAGAACCATTTTTCTTAATAACAGGTACTATGTTTGCTAACCATTCGACGTACCTTGTTGTTCTGATGAATTTGCAACGCAGCAGCCTTTCGATCTCAGCTTTAATTTTTGTGAGAACCGTTGGTGCGAATCTTCTGGGAGTTTGTTTGATGGGATTCTTGCCATCTTTGATTGGCAGTCTGTGTTCGACCAACTCCCTCTTTAAACCAGGCATTTCATCATAATCCCATGCGAAGCAATCTTTATTTTCCTTGAGGACTTTGATTACTTCCTTCTTGAGGCCTGGGCTGAGTTTTGCACTTATGTAGGTTATTCTTTTCGTTTTTTCATCCCCTAAGTTGACTTCTTCGAGTGGATCTTGTGCCAACATTTTGGCACCTGAGTTTATGGGGTCCCTTTTGAAGCCTAAGGGTTCTTTATCGTAGATGGCATCCAACCTTTGATCCATCTCAAACTCTTTGAAGGGTGAGCAATTCGAGCCATCCCCATTTACTTCGTTCGTCTTTATAGTTGATTTATTTATTTCAGCCTCCAAGGCCGCTTTTGATTCGTTCTCAGCCATATAGGCCGAAATCCTTTCGAAAAAGGTGGACTCAGTCATGGATAAGGTTGTCGAAGTCCCAGCCTGCTGGCCGTTTTTGTATAGTGTTTTCGACTCCCTCTTCTTCACTGATTATTGTTCTATCCCAGTAAAGGCCATCATGGCGAAGGGTCATGTAGTGGTGGGCGTTTCTGGTTTCGTTAATCTCATCATTTGGAACGCACGGAGCAATATTTGCCATATTTTTATCATAATCCCTCTTGTCAACTAAATTGACTGTTGACATAAAGTAACTCTGGTCTGCTTCGATGTTTTCCACGATTCCATCATCTCTCCACAGAACTAGTCGCTGGTGCATTGACGAAGGAACTGCCCCCACGCCATGGATCCACTCCCTTCCCAGCAATAAGTTATAGTTGGCTTTGGCTTCGATCACCATAAACATGGTGGGCCTACAGCTTGAGCCTATTGCCAATTCCAACTGGACCACTCCCAGTGTTTTGCCCACTTTTCCCTCATAATTGGACAGAACCATATTATGGGGCTTGATATCTCCTTCGCGGATCTCTAATATTTTGAGCATGAAGTGGGGTATCAAATTGACTGCAGCACCCCCATCCACTAGAACTTTGTTCACACCATGGACATCAACTTTTGCCCGAATAAAAAGTGGCTTAAGATGGTTCTTCATAGCAGGTTCTGGACGTTCGAAGAACGCATTTTGCTCCTCAACAGCCCCATTGTCCATCACATAGTAGCACACAGGCCTATGTTTCATCAAATCTGTGGTATCTTCTTCCTCATATTCATCAATTTCGGTTTCCTGCCCAAATTCACAGGGAAGCACAGATACCACGTTACAGTTTAGGTTGAATGAAGACTCCCCCTCCGATTCGAAGTTATCTGTTATCATATCTTCGTCCTCTTCTGGGCCTGGAGTGTATTCCTTTGGTTCATCCCGTTGTACTTCAGAGAAAAGCCTCCTATTAACTGGAGGTTTGTCTTCAGTTTGATTTTTTGGTTTGTTGGTGCTAGATTCACCTTGGTTTTTTGTTGAAGTGACCCCTTTGTTTGCCGCAGCTTCCCTTTCAGCCTTTCGAATCCTTTGTTGCCTGCGCCACTAGGATCTTAACATGGGGTTCCTTCCCTTGTAATTTTCTAATCTTACCTCCTCCCTTTTTGCTGTGTTGAATTGCCTTCTGTATGTCACAACATGGAGTGCATTTCGTTCGGCGTTTCTCCATCTATCTTTGCCTTTGTCATTTCTGACTTGTAACCATCTATCGATTGGCACTTCAGCATGGAGTTTGAAAGTCACTCTTCGAGCAGCCTTGGGGTGAGGGCTATCAGGCCTTCGTTGTTTGTGTCTGCTGTCGAAACGTGGGCCCATCTGGACAGTTTCTTGATGGTTCCAGCAAGGGGCGAAGGGAGTCGTTTCGAAGGCTCTGGCCATGCTTTGGTCATATACAGCAGAACACCTTGGGCAAATCAAGCACTTGGTTGCCCCTTTGTAGCAACGAAACACAAATTCCAGCAAACTTTCTCCAGCCTTGGGATAACACCTAAAAAGCTGGTTATCCTGGTGCCAATTATTGCCAGTTCGAGTCCTCTGTACCCTTTCGAAATTCGCAGCGATTCTCTGAATGCAGAGGATGCTGCACCTAGGGCACAATATCATTCCTGAATCTCCTTTGTGGCATGTCATGAGGTAATCCTTGAGGCTAGCATCTCCAGTGTGATTATCCTCCATTCTATACTTCTCTTTTTCTAAGTATTTCTCTACTTCCTCCATCTCATAGCGAGGCCTCTCTATATCCACCATATTTATCTCAACATCTTCCCCCTTAGCTTCATCATCGCCCCATCCTGTGGGCTTTATATCCTTAATCTGAACCTTCGAACTCTCTGGGGCAGAATATTTGACCAAATAGTCAAATTTTCCACTGGGTTCCCCTAGAGTGTCCCATATTTCCTTCTGAGGGGAAGTTGGCTTCGTGATTTGGACTTTCTCCAATTCCAGCCTCAAGCCTTCAGTGACCTGTGTTAGTTCTTGGTTTTGATTTCCCTGGCCTTCAGTAGCCTGGGTTTCTCTTGCAACAGCTACAGGTGCTGCTTCAATCGAAGTCTCTGGTATCTTCTGGATGTCTTCAGTGACCTTCTTATCGACTTCGACCATCACCCAGTTTTCAGTTTCAGTACCTTTCTCCCCTGTTAGGGCATCGCTTTGGTCAGCTTCCACCATGTTAATCTCTCCAATGCATGCAGGCTCGGAGTAGTTGGTGTCTGCGACATCCAAGGGATCTTCGTCCACTTTCATCTTTGCCTTATCAGCAAACTTTAGTCTGCCGTCTTTGATTGCATTTTGAATTAGGTCCCTGAAAAGAAAACATTGTGAGGTTTTGTGGCCTAGGAAACTATGATATTTGCAAAACCCTCTCTTCTTTCTCTGATCTAAAGGAGGTATTTTGACATTTGATGGCACAATGAGTTGGCCATCTTTGACAAGTAAATCGAAAATCTCGTCACATTTGGTGACATCGAAGGTATAAACCTTCTTTGGGAATTTGTGACTTTTCTCATTTTCAACAATCTCTTTCCCTTTTGTGGGAACCAAAAATTTGCAGGAATAAGGTGGAGCCTGTTTTAATTCAGCGAGGTCGATTTCGACCTCTTCGAATTCGAATTCAGGATATTCTTCTGCTTCCTCAGTCCCAACATAAGAGATCCTTTCTTTCTTGCTATTCTTAAAGACTCTGGCTTTTTCGGCCTTTAGCCTTTCGACCTGTCGAACCCTATCGGCTAACTAAGCTATATCCCTCAAATATTGAGTGTCTAGTTTCTTTCGAATAGAGTAATCCAAGCCACCAGCGGCCATTTTAACTAACTCATGTTCAGGCACTACTGTGTAACATCTGGATTTCAAAAGCCTAAATCTATTCAGATAATCATCTATGGGTTCGGTGAACTTTCTCTTGACACTGGCTAATTCCTTCAAGCTTATTTTCGACTGTCCCATGTAAAATTGTTCATGGAATAATCTCTCCAAGAGAGCCCAAGTGTCAATGGACCCGGAGGCAAAGTGGTAAACCATGTGAAAGCGTTTTCAGTCAAGGAACTTGGGAAGTATTTGATCCTGAGATCTTCATTATTGGCTATATCTCCCGCTTCGGTTAGATATCTCGCTATGTGTTCGACTGTTGACTCATTGGTATCCCCAGCGAACTTTATAAATTTAGGGACTTTATATCCCCTTGGTAAATCAGTATGAATTATGCAATCTAATATAGGAGAAGCATAATTTGGCCTTCTCATTCCTGTGTTGAGGCCATTCTGGGCCATGAGTCTCTCTATCATGGTGGTTAGATTGTTTTCTACCAAGATGTTATCGTTTCGAATTCTATGAACGACAGCATCGGCATCTTGATTTCGACCAACCAGGACAACCCCCCTAGGTTGTTCTTCTCGAAACTCTGGGGCTTCTAACCTTTCGACCCTTGCCCCTGGTTCCATAATTTCTCTTTGTAGGCCTGGGATTATTGGGGCTTCTAACCTTGGTGCCCTGGCCCCTAAGTTAACTTCTTCTCTAGGTGGTCTATAAATTGGGTCGTTAGCAATTTGTTCTATAACAGGCATGTTTGCTCGAAATCCCGCCTGATTCTGCCTACGCCTTTCTAGGGGAGAAAAGAAATCTGCTATTCGACTCATGTTGTCAGCGTTTTCCCTGTTTGTCACAGTCACATTTTGTACTATTGGGGCAAATATTTCCTGCATAGTTTGTGCTAACACCCCTATCATATTATGGTTACTGTCATCCATTAATTGCCTAAAAGCCAACTGGTTTACTGTGGTTAAAATAGGCATTATGCTATAACCCACTGACCCTTGGTTGTTTGTCATAAACTGATTCGCCCCAGACCCAGACCCTAATTGTGGTGATGAATTCGATGTGGAATTGTGTAAACCTGCCATAAAGGAAGTTGGCATTCCATAAGTGGAATTTCTGGTCCTATTTCCATCGAAACCGGGTGGTCTAGTTAGTGGAGTGGCGAAATGGGATTGTGTCCCTGATGGTGGAACGAATCCCCCAGGGTAACCAATGGTTCCAGTATTTCCTAAAATCGAACTATTAGTTGATATGCCACTTACTCCATTGGTGGCTATATTACTGGTTGAAGATGCAACAGACTGTGCATTCGAAGGGATCACATTAGATGTTCCCAACGAAGTGGACACATTAGTGCCTGTTGTATGTGGGGCATTTTGTTCCCCTTGTTGATTGTCAGAACTAGACATCTTGTTCAAACGTTTTCTTCTGGATAAGGGTTGGTTGCTGTTGGTTATTTTACCACTTCTTAGGTTCATAAAACAGCAAACTTCTTAGGTTCCAACGTTCTTATAATGGTTATGTCTCAATTATCTTTATTTCTAATGTCCAATTATTGGTCCCACCGGGTGTGCCAATTTGTTTCCAGTGATTTCTGGTAAACAACCGCTACTCTTCCAAACTATCGAATAAACTTACTGACTGTTATTCAATTTCTTTGGTAACTCACAGGATCGACTAGATTGATCCTAGGATTCCTTGGTCATTAGGGTTACTCTCATGATCGAACAAATATTCATGGTTGGTATTTGAGTGTTGTATAGGTGTTTGGCTTATTTCGATTTCTCTCTTAAAGATCTAAAGGTATAATCAAAATGTATGCGTGTACGAAACTAAATTGCATGAATAAATGTTAATTGTAAAGACATGTAAAATTGCATAAAAGGGAAGTAAATGGCTTCGAATTATAAAAACAGTTAATGTAAAAGATGTTCTGGAACGTAAAAGATTTGAAATATGAAGAAAGCGTTTAATGCAAGAAATCTGTAGATGACTTTAAGTAAAAATAGACTTTCGAAAGACAAAACTTGAAGATAAAGGCATGAAAAGTATGACAGTTTTCTGAAATGTAAAGTGCTTGAAATGTAAAGAAAGCATTGAAATGTAAAGCTTTAACAAAGATATTTCGAAATAAAAAGACTTCGAATGAGAAAACTTGTAAATGTTATTTGGCAGAAAGATAAAGGAAAGTGCTGGAAGTGATAAAAGGTTTTCATTAAATCATAAATATGTGGAGCTATCATACGTACATTGCTCTTGCATTCGTTTCCCTTGCCATGTGGTAGTTTGAATGTTACTGAGTATTTAGTACAATAGATATGACACACGAAATCCTAATACTAAGACTTCTATTTATACTAATTCGACCATAACGGTCTTGCTATAGGATTATGCCACGTTCAGAACATGCAGAACAACGCCTCTCTCTTCTTTCCACGTGTCTCCAAATGCTCTAGCGCATAAATTTCAAACTTCGAATGTCCCGCTTCCATTTGAATTTCAAATGCTTTGGTACTTCTCCATTTCGAACGCACTTCTCAGACACAGCCTTGTTGTTATTTCGAGACTTCTTTAGATATGTTCCCATAATTGCCTTTCGAAGCTCCAAGCTTTTGATATGCTAATTCGAAACACTGCTTCTGCTACTTCGAAACATGACGCTTTTGTTTCATTTCGATCGAAACGTTCAATTCGCTTGGCTTCTAATAATATGATCAAAATCTTCAGCCAACAAGAAGTAACCTAAAATTTGGTGATGGAGAAGAAAGAAAATACTGAAATTGTTTACATCTATTATACCATAATATAAATATGAATATGGTGGATAAGTATACTATCAAGACTCATTTGATAAATTTGAATTATTTCAAATGTATATGGAATATGTGTCATTAAGTACTAGCCTTATAACTTAGTTTCTTAGTGATAAAGTAACCTAAGCTTTGGTGATGGAGAATTAGAAAATACTGAAACTGTTTACATCTATTATACAATAATACAATATGAATATGGTGAATAAATATACTATCGAGACTTATTAGATAATATGAATTATTTCAAATGTTTATGAAATATGTGTCATTAAGTAATAGTCTTTTAACTTAGTTTCTTAGTGATGAAGTAACCTAAGATTTGGTGATGGAGAATTAGAAAATACTGAAACTGCTAACATCTATTATACCATAATACAATATGAATATGGTTAATAAATATACTATCGAGACTCATTAGATAATTTGTATTTGTTTAAATGTATATGGAATATGTGTCATTAAGTAATAGTCTTTTAACTTAGTTTCTTAGTGATGAAGTAACCTAAGATTTGGTGATGGAGAAATAGAAAATACTGAAATTGTTTACATCTATTATACCATAATATAATATGAATATGGTGAATAAATATACTATCGAGACTCATTAGATAATTTGAATTATTTCAAATGTATATGGAATATGTGTCATTAAGTAATAGTCTTTTAACTTAGTTTCTTAGTGAAGAAGTAACCTAAAATTTGGTGATGGAGAAGAAAGAAAATACTGAAATTGTTTACATCTATTATACCATAATATAAATATGAATATGGTGGATAAATATACTATCGATACTCATTAGATAATTTGAATTATTTCAAATGTATATGGAATATGTGTCATTAAGTAATAATCTTTTAACTTAGTTTCTTAGTGATGAAGTAACCTAAGATTTGGTGATGGAGAATTAGAAAATACTAAAACTGTTTACATCTATTATACCATAATACAATATGAATATGGTGTATAAATATACTATCGAGACTCATTAGATAATTTGAATTATTTCAAATGTATATGGAATATGTGTCATTAAGTAATAGTCTCTTAACTTAGTTTCTAAGTGATGAAGTAACCTAAAATTTGGTGATGGAGAAGAAGAAAAATATTGAAATTGTTTACATCTATTATAGGATAATAAATATGAATATGGTTGATAAATATACTATCGAGACTCATTAGATAATTTGAATTATTTCAAATGTATATGGAATATGTGTCATTAAGTAATATTCTTTTAACTTAGTTTCTTAGTGATGAAGTAACATAAGATTTTATGTTGGAGAATTAGAAAATACTAAAACTATTTACATCTATTATACAATAATACAATATGAATATGGTGAATAAATATACTATCGAGAATCATTAGATAATTTGAATTATTTCAAATGTATATGGAATATGTGTCATTAAGTAATAGTCTTTTAACTTAGTTTCTTAGTGATGGAGTAACCTAAAATTTGGTGATAGAGAAGAAGAAAAATATTGAAATTGTTTACATCTATTATACCATAATAAAATATGAATATGGTGGATAAATATACTATCGAGGCTCATTAGATAATGTGAATTATTTGAAATGTTTATGGAATATGTGTCATTAAGTAATAGTCTTTTAACTTAGTTTCTTAGTGATGAAGTAACCTAAGATTTGGTGATGGAGAATTAGAAAATACTGAAACTGCTAACATCTATTATACCATAATACAATATGCATATGGTGGATAAATATACTATCGAGACTCATTAGATAATTTGTATTTGTTTAAATGTATATGGAATATGTGTCATTATGTAATAGTCTTTTAACTTAGTTTCTTAGTGATGAAGTAACCTAAGATTTGGTGATGGAGAAATAGAAAATACTGAAATTGTTTACATCTATTATACCATAATACAATATGAATATGGTGAATAAATATACTATCGAGACTCATTAGATAATTTGAATTATTTCAAATGTATATGGAATATGTGTCATTAAGTAATAGTCTTTTAACTTAGTTTCTTAGTGAAGAAGTAACATAAAATTTGGTGATGGAGAAGAAAGAAAATTCTGAAATTGTTTACATCTATTATACCATAATATAAATATGAATATGGTGGATAAATATACTATCAAGACTCATTTGATAAATTTGAATTATTTCAAATGTACATGGAATATGTGTCATTAAGTACTAGTCTTTTAACTTAGTTTCTTAGTGATAAAGTAACCTATGATTTGGTGGTGGAGAATTAGAAAATACTGAAACTGTTTACATCTATTATACAATAATACAATATGAATATGGTGAATAAATATACTATCGAGACTTATTAGATAATGTGAATTATTTCAAATGTTTATGGAATATGTGTCATTAAGGAATAGTCTTTTAACTTAATTTCTTAGTGATGAAGTAACCTAAGATTTGGTGATGGAGAATTAGAAAATACTGAAATTGTTTACATCTATTATACCATAATACAATATGAATATGGTGGATAAATATACTATCGAGACTCATTAGATAATTTGAATTATTTCAAATGTATATGGAATATGTGTCATTAAGTAATAGTCTTTTAACTTAGTTTCTTTGTGATGAAGTAACATAAGATTTGGTGATGGAGAATTAGAAAATACTGAAACTGTTTACATCTATTATACCATAATACAATATGTATATGGTGAATAAATATACTGTCGAGACTCATTAGATAATTTGAATTATTTCAAATGTATATGGAATAAGTGTCTTTAAGTAATTGTCTTTTAACTTAGTTTATTAGTGATGAAGTAACCTAAGATTTAGGGAAGGAGAATTAGAAAATACTAAAACTATTTACATCTATTATACAATAATACAATATGAATATGGTGAATAAATATACTATCGAGACTCATTAGATAATTTGAATTATTTGAAATGTATATGGAATATGTGTCATTAAGTAATAGTCTTTTAACTTAGTTTCTTAGTGATGAAGTAACCTAAGATTTGGTGATGGAGAATTAGAAAATACTGAAACTGTTTACATCTATTATACCATAATTCAATATGAATATGGTGGATAAATATACTATCGAGACTCATTAGATAATTTTAATTATTTCAAATGTATATGTAATATGTGTCATTAAGTAATAGTCTTTTAAATTAGTTTCTTAGTGATTAAGTAACCTAAGATTTGGTGATGGAGAATTTTAAAATACTAAAACTGTTTACATCTATTATACGATAATACAATATGAATATGGTGGATAAATATACTATCGAGACTCATTAGATAATTTGAATTATTTCAAATGTATATGGAATATGTGTCATTAAGTAATAGTCTTTTAACTTAGTTTCTTAATGAAGAAATAACCTAAAATTTGGTGATGGAGAAGAAAGAAAATACTGAAATTGTTTACATCTATCATACCATAATACAATATGAATATGGTGGATAAATATACTACCGAGACTCATTAGATAATTTGAATTATTTCAAATGTATATGGAATATGTGTCATTAAGTAATAGTCTTTTAACTAAGTTTCTTAGTGATAAAGTAACCTAAGATTTGGTGATGGAGAATAAGAAAATACTGAAACTGTTTACATCTATTATACAATAATACAATATGAATATGGTGAAAAAATATACTATCGAGACTTATTAGATAATGTGAATTATTTGAAATGTTTATGGAATATGTGTCATTAAGTAATAGTCTTTTAACTTAGTTTCTTAGTGATGAAGTAACCTAAGATTTGGTGATGGAGAATTAGAAAATACTGAAACTGCTAACATCTATTATACCATAATACAATATGAATATGGTGGATAAATATACTATCGAGACTCATTAGATAATTTGTATTTGTTTAAATGTATATGGAATATGTGTCATTATGTAATAGTCTTTTAACTTAGTTTCTTAATGATGAAGTAACCTATGATTTGGTGATGGAGAAATAGAAAATACTGAAATTGTTTACATCTATTATACCATAATACAATATGAATATGGTGAATAAATATACTATCGAGACTCATTAGATAATTTGAATTATTTCAAATGTATATGGAATATGTGTCATTAAGTAATAGTCTTTTAACTTAGTTTCTTAGTGAAGAAGTAACTTAAAATTTGGTGATGGAGAAGAAAGAAAATTCTGAAATTGTTTACATCTATTATACCATAATATAAATATGAATATGGTGGATAAATATACTATCAAGACTCATTTGATAAATTTGAATTATTTCAAATGTACATGGAATATGTGTCATTAAGTATTAGTCTTTTAACTTAGTTTCTTATTGATAAAGTAACCTATGATTTGGTGATGGAGAATTAGAAAATACTGAAACTGTTTACATCTATTATACAATAATACAATATGAATATGGTGAATAAATATACTATCGAGACTTATTAGATAATGTGAATTATTTCAAATGTTTATGGAATATGTGTCATTAAGGAATAGTCTTTTAACTTAGTTTCTTAGTGATGAAGTAACCTAAGATTTGGTGATGGAGAATTAGTAAATACTGAAATTGTTTACATCTATTATACCATAATACAATATGAATATGGTGGATAAATATACTATCGAGACTCATTAGATAATTTGAATTATTTCAAATGTATATGGAATATGTGCTATTAAGTAATAGTCTTTTAACTTAGTTTCTTTGTGATGAAGTAACCTATGATTTGGTGATGGAGAATTAGAAAATACTGAAACTGTTTACATCTATTATACCATAATACAATATGTATATGGTGAATAAATATACTGTCGAGACTCATTAGATAATTTGAATTATTTCAAATGTATATGGAATAAGTGTCTTTAAGTAATAGTCTTTTAACTTAGTTTGTTAGTGATGAAGTAACCTAAAATTTGGTGATAGAGAAGAAGAAAAATATTGAAATTGTTTACATCTATTAAACCATAATACAATATGAATATGGTGGATAAATATACTATCGAGACTCATTAGATAATTTTAATTATTTCAAATGTATATGGAATATGTGTCATTAAGTAATAGTCTTTTAACTTGGTTTCTTAGTGATGAAGTAACCTAAAATTTGGTGATGGAGAATTAGAAAATACGGAAACTATTTACATCTATTATACCATAATACAATATGAATATGGTGAATAAATATACTATCGAGACTCATTAGATAATTTGAAATATTTCAAATGTATATGGAATATGTGTCATTAAGTAATAGTCTTTTAACTTAGTTTCTTAGTGATGAAGTAACCTAAAATTTGGTGATAGAGAATTAGAAAATACTGAAACTGTTTACATCTATTATACCATAATATAATATGAATATGGTGGATAAATATACTATCGAGACTCATTAGATAATTTGAATTATTTCAAATGTATATGGAATATGTGTCATTAAGTAATAGTCTTTTAACTTAGTTTCTTAGTGATGAAGTAACCTAAGATTTGGGGAAGGAGAATTAGAAAATACTGAAACTATTTACATCTATTATACCATAATACAATATGAATATGGTGAATAAATATACTATCGAGACTCGTTAGATAATTAGAATTATTTCAAATGTATATGGAATATGTGCCATTAAGTAATAGTCTTTTAACTTAGTTTCTTAGTGATGAAGTAACCTAAGATTTTGTGATGGAGAATTAGAAAATACAAAAACTGTTTACATGTATTATACCATAATACAATATGAATATGGTGAATAAAAATACTATCGAGACTCATTAGATAATTTGAATTATTTCAAATGTATATGAAATATGTGTCATTAAGTAATAGTCTTTTAACTTAGTTTTTTAGTGATGAAGTAACCTAAGATTTGGTGATGGAGAATTAGAAAATACTGAAACTGTTTACATCTATTATACCATTATACAATATGAATATGGTGGATAAATATACTATCGATAATTTGAATTATTTCAAATGTATATGGAATATGTGGCATTAAGTAATAGTGTTTTAACTCAGTTTCTTAGTGATGAAGTAACCTAAGATTTGGTGATGGAGAATTAGAAAATACTGAAACTGTTTATATCTATTATACCATAATACAATATGAATATGGTGGATAAATATACTATCGAGACTCATTAGATAATTTGAATTATTTCAAATTTATATGGAATATGTGTCATTAAGTAATAGTCTTTTAACTTAGTTTCTTAGTGATGAAGTAACCTAAGATTTGGTGATGGAGAATTAGAAAATACTGAAACTGTTTACATCTATTATACCATAATACAATATGAATATGGTGAATAAATATACTATCGAGACTCATTAGATAATTTGAATTATTTCAAATGTATATGGAATATGTGTCATTAAGTAATAGTCTTTTAACTTAGTTTCTTAGTGATGAACTAACCTAAGATTTGGTGATGGAGAATTAGAAAATACTAAAACTGTTTACATCTATTATACCATAATACAATATGAATCTGGTGTATAAATATACTATCGAGACTCATTAGATAATTTGAATTATTTCAAATATATATGGAATATGTGTCATTAAGTAATAGTCTCTTAACTTAGTTTCTTAGTGATGAAGTAACCTAGAATTTGGTGATGGAGAAGAAGAAAAATATTGAAATTGTTTACATCTATTATACGATAATAAAATATGAATATGGTTGATAAATATAATATCGAGACTCATTAGATAATTTGAATTATTTCAAATGTATATGGAATATGTGTCATTAAGTAATAGTCTTTTAACTTAGTTTCTTAGTGATGAAGTAACCTAAGATTTGGTGATGGAGAATTAGAAAATACTGAAACTGTTTACATCTATTATACAATAATACAACATGAATATGGTGAATAAATATACTATCGAGAATCATTAGATAATTTGAATTATATCATATGTATATGGAATATGTGTTATTAAGTAATAGTCTTTTAACTTAGTTCCTTAGTGATGAAGTAACCTAAAATTTGGTGATAGAGAAGAAGAAAAATATTGAAATTGTTTACATCTATTATACCATAATACAATATGAATATGGTGAATAAATATACTATCGAGACTCATTAGATAATTTGAATTATTTCAAATGTATATGGAATATGTGTCATTAAGTAATAGTCTTTTAACTTGGTTTCTTGGTGAAGAAGTAAGCTAAGATTTGGGGAAGGAGAATTAGAAAATACTGAAACTATTTACATCTATTATACCATAATACAATATGAATATGGTGAATAAATATACTATCGAGACACATTAGATAATTAGAATTATTTCAAATGTATATGGAATATGTGCCATTAAGTAATAGTCTTTTAACTTAGTTTCTTAGTGATGAAGTAACCTAAGATTTTGTGATGGAGAATTAGAAAATACAAAAACTGTTTACATGTATTATACCATAATACAATATGAATATGGTGAATAAAAATACTATCGAGACTCATTAGATAATTTGAATTATTTCAAATGTATATGGAATATGTGTCATTAAGTAATAGTCTTTTAACTTAGTTTTTTAGTGATGAAGTAACCTAAGATTTGGTGATGGAGAATTAGAAAATACTGAAACTGTTTACATCTATTATAACATTATACAATATGAATATGGTGGATAAATATACTATCGATAATTTGAATTATTTCAAATGTATATGGAATATGTGGCATTAAGTAATAGTGTTTTAACTCAGTTTCTTAGTGATGAAGTAACCTAAGATTTGGTGATGGAGAATTAGAAAATACTGAAACTGTTTATATCTATTATACCATAATACAATATGAATATGGTGGATAAATATACTATCGAGACTCATTAGATAATTTGAATTATTTCAAATTTATATGGAATATGTGTCTTTAAGTAATAGTCTTTTAACTTAGTTTCTTAGTGATGAAGTAACCTAAGATTTGGTGATGGAGAATTAGAAAATACTGAAACTGTTTACATCTATTATACCATAATACAATATGAATATGGTGAATAAATATACTATCGAGACTCATTAGATAATTTGAATTATTTCAAATGTATATGGAATATGTGTCATTAAGTAATAGTCTTTTAACTTAGTTTCTTAGTGATGAACTAACCTAAGATTTGGTGATGGAGAATTAGAAAATACTAAAACTGTTTACATCTATTATACCATAATACAATATGAATCTGGTGTATAAATATACTATCGAGACTCATTAGATAATTTGAATTATTTCAAATATATATGGAATATGTGTCATTAAGTAATAGTCTCTTAACTTAGTTTCTTAGTGATGAAGTAACCTAAAATTTGGTGATGGAGAAAAAGAAAAATATTGAAATTGTTTACATCTATTATACGATAATAAAATATGAATATGGTTGATAAATATAATATCGAGACTCATTAGATAATTTGAATTATTTCAAATGTATATGGAATATGTGTCATTAAGTAATAGTCTTTTAACTTAGTTTCTTAGTGATGAAGTAACCTAAGATTTGGTGATGGAGAATTAGAAAATACTGAAACTGTTTACATCTATTATACAATAATACAACATGAATATGGTGAATAAATATACTATCGAGAATCATTAGATAATTTGAATTATATCATATGTATATGGAATATGTGTTATTAAGTAATAGTCTTTTAACTTAGTTCCTTAGTGATGAAGTAACCTAAAATTTGGTGATAGAGAAGAAGAAAAATATTGAAATTGTTTACATCTATTATACCATAATACAATATGAATATCAAGAATAAATATACTATCGAGACTCATTAGATAATTTGAATTATTTCAAATGTATATGGAATATGTGTCATTAAGTAATAGTCTTTTAACTTGGTTTCTTAGTGATGAAGTAACCTAAAATTTGGTGATGGAGAATTAGAAAATACGGAAACTGTTTACATCTATTATACCATAATAAAATATGAATATGGTGAATAAATATACTATCGAGACTCATTAGATAATTAGAAATATTTCAAATGTATATGGAATATGTGTCATTAAGTAATAGTCTTTTAACTTAGTTTCTTAGTGATGAAGTAACCTAAAATTTGGTGATAGAGAATTAGAAAATACTGAAACTGTTTACGTCTATTATTCCATAATACAATATGAATATGGTGGATAAATATACTATCGAGACTCATTAGATAATTTGAATTATTTCAAATGTATATGGAATATGTGTCATTAACTAAAAGTCTTTTAACTTAGTTTCTTAGTGATGAAGTAACCTAAGATTTGGTGATGGAGAATTAGAAAATACTGAAACTGTTTACATCTATTATACCATAATACAATACGAATATGGTATATAAATATACTATCGAGACTCGTTAGATAATTTTAATTGTTTAAAATGTATATGGAATATGTGTCATTAAGTAATAGTCTTTTAACTTAGTTTCTTAGTGAAGAATTAACCTAAAATTTGGTGATGGAGAATTAGACAATACTGAAACTGTTTACATCTATTATACCATAATACAATATGAATATGGTGGATAAATATATTATCAAGACTCATTAGATAATTTGAATCATTTCAAATGTATATGGAATATGTGTCATTAAGTAATAGTCTTTTAACTTATTTTCTTAGTGGTGAAGTAACCTAAGATTTGGTGATGGAGAAATAGAAAATACTGAAATTGTTTACATCTATTATACCATAATACAATATGAATATGGTGAATAAATATACTATCGAGACTTATTAGATAATGTGAATTATTTCAAATGTTTATGGAATATGTGTCATTAAGGAATAGTCTTTTAACTTAGTTTCTTAGTGATGAAGTAACCTAAGATTTGGTGATGGAGAATTAGTAAATACTGAAATTGTTTACATCTATTATACCATAATACAATATGAATATGGTGGATAAATATACTATCGAGACTCATTAGATAATTTGAATTATTTCAAATGTATATGGAATATGTGCTATTAAGTAATAGTCTTTTAACTTAGTTTCTTTGTGATGAAGTAACCTATGATTTGGTGATGGAGAATTAGAAAATACTGAAACTGTTTACATTTATTATACCATAATACAATATGTATATGGTGAATAAATATACTGTCGAGACTCATTAGATAATTTGAATTATTTCAAATGTATATGGAATAAGTGTCTTTAAGTAATAGTCTTTTAACTTAGTTTGTTAGTGATGAAGTAACCTAAAATTTGGTGATAGAGAAGAAGAAAAATATTGAAATTGTTTACATCTATTAAACCATAATACAATATGAATATGGTGGATAAATATACTATCGAGACTCATTAGATAATTTGAATTATTTCAAATGTATATGGAATATGTGTCATTAAGTAATAGTCTTTTAACTTGGTTTCTTAGTGATGAAGTAACCTAAAATTTGGTGATGGAGAATTAGAAAATACGGAAACTATTTACATCTATTATACCATAATACAATATGAATATGGTGAATAAATATACTATCGAGACTCATTAGATAATTTGAAATATTTCAAATGTATATGGAATATGTGTCATTAAGTAATAGTCTTTTAACTTAGTTTCTTAGTGATGAAGTAACCTAAAATTTGGTGATAGAGAATTAGAAAATACTGAAACTGTTTACATCTATTATACCATAATATAATATGAATATGGTGGATAAATATACTATCGAGACTCATTAGATAATTTGAATTATTTCAAATGTATATGGAATATGTGTCATTAAGTAATAGTCTTTTAACTTAGTTTCTTAGTGATGAAGTAACCTAAGATTTGGGGAAGGAGAATTAGAAAATACTGAAACTATTTACATCTATTATACCATAATACAATATGAATATGGTGAATAAATATACTATCGAGACTCATTAGGTAATTAGAATTATTTCAAATGTATATGGAATATGTGCCATTAAGTAATAGTCTTTTAACTTAGTTTCTTAGTGATGAAGTAACCTAAGATTTTGTGATGGAGAATTAGAAAATACAAAAACTGTTTACATGTATTATACCATAATACAATATGAATATGGTGAATAAAAATACTATCGAGACTCATTAGATAATTTGAATTATTTCAAATGTATATGAAATATGTGTCATTAAGTAATAGTCTTTTAACTTAGTTTTTTAGTGATGAAGTAACCTAAGATTTGGTGATGGAGAATTAGAAAATACTGAAACTGTTTACATCTATTATACCATTATACAATATGAATATGGTGGATAAATATACTATCGATAATTTGAATTATTTCAAATGTATATGGAATATGTGGCATTAAGTAATAGTGTTTTAACTCAGTTTCTTAGTGATGAAGTAACCTAAGATTTGGTGATGGAGAATTAGAAAATACTGAAACTATTTATATCTATTATACCATAATACAATATGAATATGGTGGATAAATATATTATCAAGACTCATTAGATAATTTGAATTATTTCAAATGTATATGGAATATGTGTCATTAAGTAATAGTCTTTTAACTTATTTTCTTAGTGGTGAAGTAACCTAAGATTTGGTGATGGAGAATTAGAAAATACTGAAACTGTTTACATCTATTATACCATAATACAATATGAATATGGTGGATAAATATATTATCAAGACTCATTAGATAATTTGAATTATTTCAAATGTATATGGAATATGTGTCATTAAGTAATAGTCTTTTAACTTATTTTCTTAGTGGTGAAGTAACCTAAGATTTGGTGATGGAGAAATAGAAAATACTGAAATTGTTTACATCTATTATAACATAATACAATATGAATATGGTGAATAAATATACTATCGAGACTTATTAGATAATGTGAATTATTTCAAATGTTTATGGAATATGTGTCATTAAGGAATAGTCTTTTAACTTAGTTTCTTAGTGATGAAGTAACCTAAGATTTGGTGATGGAGAATTAGTAAATACTGAAATTGTTTACATCTATTATACCATAATACAATATGAATATGGTGGATAAATATACTATCGAGACTCATTAGATAATTTGAATTATTTCAAATGTATATGGAATATGTGCTATTAAGTAATAGTCTTTTAACTTAGTTTCTTTGTGATGAAGTAACCTATGATTTGGTGATGGAGAATTAGAAAATACTGAAACTGTTTACATCTATTATACCATAATACAATATGTATATGGTGAATAAATATACTGTCGAGACTCATTAGATAATTTGAATTATTTCAAATGTATATGGAATAAGTGTCTTTAAGTAATAGTCTTTTAACTTAGTTTGTTAGTGATGAAGTAACCTAAAATTTGGTGATAGAGAAGAAGAAAAATATTGAAATTGTTTACATCTATTAAACCATAATACAATATGAATATGGTGGATAAATATACTATCGAGACTCATTAGATAATTTGAATTATTTCAAATGTATATGGAATATGTGTCATTAAGTAATAGTCTTTTAACTTGGTTTCTTAGTGATGAAGTAACCTAAAATTTGGTGATGGAGAATTAGAAAATACGGAAACTATTTACATCTATTATACCATAATACAATATGAATATGGTGAATAAATATACTATCGAGACTCATTAGATAATTTGAAATATTTCAAATGTATATGGAATATGTGTCATTAAGTAATAGTCTTTTAACTTAGTTTCTTAGTGATGAAGTAACCTAAAATTTGGTGATAGAGAATTAGAAAATACTGAAACTGTTTACATCTATTATACCATAATATAATATGAATATGGTGGATAAATATACTATCGAGACTCATTAGATAATTTGAATTATTTCAAATGTATATGGAATATGTGTCATTAAGTAATAGTCTTTTAACTTAGTTTCTTAGTGATGAAGTAACCTAAGATTTGGGGAAGGAGAATTAGAAAATACTGAAACTATTTACATCTATTATACCATAATACAATATGAATATGGTGAATAAATATACTATCGAGACTCATTAGTAATTAGAATTATTTCAAATGTATATGGAATATGTGCCATTAAGTAATAGTCTTTTAACTTAGTTTCTTAGTGATGAAGTAACCTAAGATTTTGTGATGGAGAATTAGAAAATACAAAAACTGTTTACATGTATTATACCATAATACAATATGAATATGGTGAATAAAAATACTATCGAGACTCATTAGATAATTTGAATTATTTCAAATGTATATGAAATATGTGTCATTAAGTAATAGTCTTTTAACTTAGTTTTTTAGTGATGAAGTAACCTAAGATTTGGTGATGGAGAATTAGAAAATACTGAAACTGTTTACATCTATTATACCATTATACAATATGAATATGGTGGATAAATATACTATCGATAATTTGAATTATTTCAAATGTATATGGAATATGTGGCATTAAGTAATAGTGTTTTAACTCAGTTTCTTAGTGATGAAGTAACCTAAGATTTGGTGATGGAGAATTAGAAAATACTGAAACTGTTTATATCTATTATACCATAATACAATATGAATATGGTGGATAAATATACTATCGAGACTCATTAGATAATTTGAATTATTTCAAATTTATATGGAATATGTGTCATTAAGTAATAGTCTTTTAACTTAGTTTCTTAGTGATGAAGTAACCTAAGATTTGGTGATGGAGAATTAGAAAATACTGAAACTGTTTACATCTATTATACCATAATACAATATGAATATGGTGAATAAATATACTATCGAGACTCATTAGATAATTTGAATTATTTCAAATGTATATGGAATATGTGTCATTAAGTAATAGTCTTTTAACTTAGTTTCTTAGTGATGAACTAACCTAAGATTTGGTGATGGAGAATTAGAAAATACTAAAACTGTTTACATCTATTACACCATAATACAATATGAATCTGGTGTATAAATATACTATCGAGACTCATTAGATAATTTGAATTATTTCAAATATATATGGAATATGTGTCATTAAGTAATAGTCTCTTAACTTAGTTTCTTAGTGATGAAGTAACCTAAAATTTGGTGATGGAGAAGAAGAAAAATATTGAAATTGTTTACATCTATTATACGATAATAAAATATGAATATGGTTGATAAATATAATATCGAGACTCATTAGATAATTTGAATTATTTCAAATGTATATGGAATATGTGTCATTAAGTAATAGTCTTTTAACTTAGTTTCTTAGTGATGAAGTAACCTAAGATTTTGTGATGGAGAATTAGAAAATACAAAAACTGTTTACATGTATTATACCATAATACAATATGAATATGGTGAATAAAAATACAATCGAGACTCATTAGATAATTTGAATTATTTCAAATGTATATGAAATATGTGTCATTAAGTAATAGTCTTTTAACTTAGTTTTTTAGTGATGAAGTAACCTAAGATTTGGTGATGGAGAATTAGAAAATAGTGAAACTGTTTACATCTATTATACCATTATACAATATGAATATGGTGGATAAATATACTATCGAGACTCATTAGATAATTTGAATTATTTCAAATGTATATGGAATATGTGTCATTAATTAATAGTCTTTTAACTTGGTTTCTTGGTGAAGAAGTAACCTAAGATTTGGGGAAGGAGAATTAGAAAATACTGAAACTATTTACATCTATTATACCATAATACAATATGAATATGGTGAATAAATATACTATCGAGACTCATTAGATAATTAGAATTATTTCAAATGTATATGGAATATGTGCCATTAAGTAATAGTCTTTTAACTTAGTTTCTTAGTGATGAAGTAACCTAAGATTTTGTGATGGAGAATTAGAAAATACAAAAACTGTTTACATGTATTATACCATAATACAATATGAATATGGTGAATAAAAATACTATCGAGACTCATTAGATAATTTGAATTATTTCAAATGTATATGGAATATGTGTCATTAAGTAATAGTCTTTTAACTTAGTTTTTTAGTGATGAAGTAACCTAAGATTTGGTGATGGAGAATTAGAAAATACTGAAACTGTTTACATCTATTATACCATAATACAATATGAATATGGTGAATAAATATACTATCGAGACTCATTAGATAATTTGAATTATTTCAAATGTATATGGAATATGTGTCATTAAGTAATAGTCTTTTAACTTAGTTTCTTAGTGATGAACTAACCTAAGATTTGGTGATGGAGAATTAGAAAATACTAAAACTGTTTACATCTATTATACCATAATACAATATGAATCTGGTGTATAAATATACTATCGAGACTCATTAGATAATTTGAATTATTTCAAATATATATGGAATATGTGTCATTAAGTAATAGTCTCTTAACTTAGTTTCTTAGTGATGAAGTAACCTAAAATTTGGTGATGGAGAAAAAGAAAAATATTGAAATTGTTTACATCTATTATACGATAATAAAATATAAATATGGTTGATAAATATAATATCGAGACTCATTAGATAATTTGAATTATTTCAAATGTATATGGAATATGTGTCATTAAGTAATAGTCTTTTAACTTAGTTTCTTAGTGATGAAGTAACCTAAGATTTGGTGATGGAGAATTAGAAAATACTGAAACTGTTTACATCTATTATACAATAATACAACATGAATATGGTGAATAAATATACTATCGAGAATCATTAGATAATTTGAATTATATCATATGTATATGGAATATGTGTTATTAAGTAATAGTCTTTTAACTTAGTTCCTTAGTGATGAAGTAACCTAAAATTTGGTGATAGAGAAGAAGAAAAATATTGAAATTGTTTACATCTATTATACCATAATACAATATGAATATGGTGAATAAATATACTATCGAGACTCATTAGATAATTTGAATTATTTCAAATGTATATGGAATATGTGTCATTAAGTAATAGTCTTTTAACTTGGTTTCTTAGTGATGAAGTAACCTAAAATTTGGTGATGGAGAATTAGAAAATACGGAAACTGTTTACATCTATTATACCATAATAAAATATGAATATGGTGAATAAATATACTATCGAGACTCATTAGATAATTAGAAATATTTCAAATGTATATGGAATATGTGTCATTAAGTAATAGTCTTTTAACTTAGTTTCTTAGTGATGAAGTAACCTAAAATTTGGTGATAGAGAATTAGAAAATACTGAAACTGTTTACGTCTATTATACCATAATACAATATGAATATGGTGGATAAATATACTATCGAGACTCATTAGATAATTTGAATTATTTCAAATGTATATGGAATATGTGTCATTAACTAAAAGTCTTTTAACTTAGTTTCTTAGTGATTAAGTAACCTAAGATTTGGTGATGGAGAATTAGAAAATACTGAAACTGTTTACATCTATTATACCATAATACAATACGAATATGGTATATAAATATACTATCGAGACTCGTTAGATAATTTTAATTGTTTAAAATGTATATGGAATATGTGTCATTAAGTAATAGTCTTTTAACTTAGTTTCTTAGTGAAGAATTAACCTAAAATTTGGTGATGGAGAATTAGAAAATACTGAAACTGTTTACATCTATTATACCATAATACAATATGAATATGGTGGATAAATATATTATCAAGACTCATTAGATAATTTGAATTATTTCAAATGTATATGGAATATGTGTCATTAAGTAATAGTCTTTTAACTTATTTTCTTAGTGGTGAAGTAACCTAAGATTTGGTGATGGAGAAATAGAAAATACTGAAATTGTTTACATCTATTATACCATAATACAATATGAATATGGTGAATAAATATACTATCGAGACTCATTAGATAATTTGAATTATTTCAAATGTATATGGAATATGTGTCATTAAGTAATAGTCTTTTAACTTAGTTTCTTAGTGAAGAAGTAACTTAAAATTTGGTGATGGAGAAGAAAGAAAATTCTGAAATTGTTTACATCTATTATACCATAATATAAATATGAATATGGTGGATAAATATACTATCAAGACTCATTTGATAAATTTGAATTATTTCAAATGTACATCGAATATGTGTCATTAAGTAATAGTCTTTTAACTTAGTTTCTTAGTGATGAAGTAACCTAAGATTTGGTGAAGGAGAATTAGAAAATATTGAAACTGTTTACATCTATTATACCATAATACAATATGAATATGGTGAATAAATATACTATCAAGACTCATTAGATAATTCGAATTTTTTCAAATGTATATGGAATATGTGTCATTAAGTAATAGTCTTTTAACTTAGTTTCTTAGTGATGAAGTAACCTAAAATTTGGTGATGGAGAAGAAGAAAAATATTTAAATTATTTACATCTATTATACAATAATACAATATGAATTTGGTGAAAAAATATACTATCGAGACTCATTAGATAATTTGAATTATTTGAAATGTATATGGAATATGTGTCATTAAGTAATAGTCTTTTAACTTAGTTTCTTAGTGATGAAGTAACCTAAGATTTGGTGATGGAGAATTAGAAAATACTGAAATTGATTACATCTATTATACCATAATTCAATATGAATATGGTGGATAAATATACTATCGAGACTCATTAGATAATTTTAATTATTTCAAATGTATATGGAATATGTGTCATTAAGTAATAGTCTTTTAAATTAGTTTCTTAGTGATTAAGTAACCTAAGATTTGGTGATGGAGAATTTTAAAATACTAAAACTGTTTACATCTATTATACCATAATACAATATGAATATGGTGGATAAATATACTATCGAGACTCATTAGATAATTTGAATTATTTCAAATGTATATGGAATATGTGTCATTAAGTAATAGTCTTTTAACTTAGTTTTTTAGTGATGAAGTAACCTAAGATTTGGTGATGGAGAATTAGAAAATACTGAAATTGATTACATCTATTATACCATAATTCAATATGAATATGGTGGATAAATATACTATCGAGACTCATTAGATAATTTTAATTATTTCAAATGTATATGGAATATGTGTCATTAAGTAATAGTCTTTTAAATTAGTTTCTTAGTGATTAAGTAACCTAAGATTTGGTGATGGAGAATTTTAAAATACTAAAACTGTTTACATCTATTATACCATAATACAATATGAATATGGTGGATAAATATACTATTGAGACTCATTAGATAATTTGAATTATTTCAAATGTATATGGAATATGTGTCATTAAGTAATAGTCTTTTAACTTAGTTTCTTTGTGATGAAGTAACCTAAGATTTGGTGATGGAGAATTAGAAAATATTGAAACTGTTTACATTTATTATACCATAATACAATATGAATATGGTGAATAAATATACTATCGAGACTCATTAGATAATTTGAATTATTTCAAATGTATATGGAATATGTGTCATTAAGTAATAGTCTTTTAACTAAGTTTCTTAGTGATAAAGTAACCTAAGATTTGGTGATGGAGAATTAGAAAATACTGAAACTGTTTACATCTATTATACAATAATACAATATGAATATGGTGAAAAAATATACTATAGAGACTTATTAGATAATGTGAATTATTTGAAATGTTTATGGAATATGTGTCATTAAGTAATAGTCTTTTAACTTAGTTTCTTAGTGATGAAGTAACCTAAGATTTGGTGATGGAGAATTAGAAAATACTGAAACTGCTAACATCTATTATACCATAATACAATATGAATATGGTGGATAAATATACTATCGAGACTCATTAGATAATTTGTATTTGTTTAAATGTATATGGAATATGTGTCATTATGTAATAGTCTTTTAACTTAGTTTCTTAGTGATGAAGTAACCTAAGATTTGGTGATGGAGAAATAGAAAATACTGAAATTGTTTACATATATTATACCATAATACAATATGAATATGGTGAATAAATATACTATCGAGACTCATTAGATAATTTGAATTATTTCAAATGTATATGGAATATGTGTCATTAAGTAATAGTCTTTTAACTTAGTTTCTTAGTGAAGAAGTAACTTAAAATTTGGTGATGGAGAAGAAAGAAAATTCTGAAATTGTTTACATCTATTATACCATAATATAAATATGAATATGGTGTATAAATATACTATCGAGACTCATTAGATAATTTGAATTATTTCAAATGCATATGGAATATGTGTCATTAAGTAATAGTCTTTTAACTTAGTTTCTTTGTGATGAAGTAACCTATGATTTGGTGATGGAGAATTAGAAAATACTGAAACTGTTTACATCTATTATACAATAATACAATATGAATATGGTGAATAAATATACTATCGAGACTTATTAGATAATGTGAATTATTTCAAATGTTTATGGAATATGTGTCATTAAGGAATAGTCTTTTAACTTAGTTTCTTAGTGATGAAGTAACCTAAGATTTGGTGATGGAGAATTAGAAAATACTGAAATTGTTTACATCAATTATACCATAATACAATATGAATATGGTGGATAAATATACTATAGAGACTCATTACATAATTTGAATTATTTCAAATGTATATGGACTATGTGTCATTAAGTAATAGTCTTTTAACTTAGTTTCTTTGTGATGAAGTAACCTACGATTTGGTGATGGAGAATTAGAAAATACTGAAACTGTTTACATCTATTATACCATAATACCATATGTATATGGTGAATAAATATACTGTCGAGACTCATTAGATAATTTGAATTATTTCAAATGTATATGGAATAAGTGTCTTTAAGTAATAGTCTTTTAACTTAGTTTGTTAGTGATGAAGTAACCTAAAATTTAGTGATCGAGAAGAAGAAAAATATTGAAATTGTTTACATCTATTAAACCATAATACAATATGAATATGGTGGATAAATATACTATCGAGACTCATTAGATAATTTGAATTATTTCAAATGTATATGGAATATGTGTCATTAAGTAATAGTCTTTTAACTTGGTTTCTTAGTGATGAAGTAACCTAAAATTTGGTGATGGAGAATTAGAAAATACGGAAACTATTTACATCTATTATACCATAATACAATATGAATATGGTGAATAAATATACTATCGAGACTCATTAGATAATTTGAAATATTTCAAATGTATATGGAATATGTGTCATTAAGTAATAGTCTTTTAACTTAGTTTCTTAGTGATGAAGTAACCTAAAATTTGGTGATAGAGAATTAGAAAATACTGAAACTGTTTACATCTATTGTATTATATGGTGGATAAATATACTATCGAGACTCATTAGATAATTTGAATTATTTCAAATGTATATGGAATATGTGTCATTAAGTAATAGTCTTTTAACTTAGTTTCTTAGTGATGAAGTAACCTAAGATTTGGGGAAGGAGAATTAGAAAATACTGAAACTATTTACATCTATTATACCATAATACAATATGAATATGGTGAATAAATATACTATCGAGACTCATTAGATAATTTGAATTATTTCAAATGTATATGGAATATGTGCCATTAAGTAATAGTCTTTTAACTTAGTTTCTTAGTGATGAAGTAACCTAAGATTTTGTGATACAGAATTAGAAAATACTGAAACTGTTTACATCTATTATACCATAATACAATATGAATATGGTGGATAAATATACTATCGAGACTCATTAGATAATTTGAATTATTTCAAATGTATATGGAATATGTGTCATTAAGTAATAGTCTTTTAACTTGGTTTCTTAGTGATGAAGTAACCTAAGATTTGGGGAAGGAGAATTAGAAAATATTGAAACTATTTACATCTATTATACCATAATACAATATGAATATGGTGAATAAGTATACTATCGAGACTCATTAGATAATTTGAATTATTTCAAATGTATATGGAATATGTGCCATTAAGTAATAGTCTTTTAACTTAGTTTCTTAGTGATGAAGTAACCTAAGATTTTGTGATGGAGAATTAGAAAATACAAAAACTGTTTACATGTATTATACCATAATACAATATGAATATGGTGAATAAAAATACTATCGAGACTCATTAGATAATTTGAATTATTTCAAATGTATATGGAATATGTGTCATTAAGTAATAGTCTTTTAACTTAGTTTCTTAGTGATGAAGTAACCTAAGATTTTGTGATGGAGAATTAGAAAATACTGAAATTGATTACATCTATTATACCATAATTCAATATGAATATGGTGGATAAATATACTATCGAGACTCATTAGATAATTTGAATTATTTCAAATGTATATGGAATATGTGTCATTAAGTAATAGTCTTTTAACTTAGTTTCTTAGTGATTAAGTAACCTAAGATTTGGTGATGGAGAATTAGAAAATACTAAAACTGTTTACATCTATTATACCATAATACAATATGAATATGGTGAATAAATATACTATCGAGACTCATTAGATAATTTGAATTATTTCAAATGTATATGGAATATGTGTCGTTAAGTAATAGTCTCTTAACTTAGTTTCTTAGTGATGAAGTAACCTAAAATTTAGTGATGGAGAAGAAGAAAAATATTGAAGTTATTTACATTTATTATACGATAATACAATATGAATATGGTGGATAAATATACTATCGAGACTCATTAGATAATTTGAATTATTTCAAATGTATATGGAAATGTGTCATTAAGTAATAGTCTTTTAACTTAGTTTCTTTGTGATGAAGTAACCTAAGATTTGGTGATGGAGAATTAGAAAATACTGAAACTGTTTACATCTATTATACCATAATACGATATGAATATGCTGGATAAATATACTATCGAGACTCATTAGATAATTTGAATTATTTCAAATGTATATGGAACATGTGTCATTAAGTAATAGTCTTTTAACTTAGTTTCTTAGTGATGAAGTAACCTAATATTTTGTGATGGAGAATTAGAAAATACTAAAACTGTTTACATGTATTATACCATAATACAATGTGAATATGGTGAAAAAATATAATATCGAGACTCATTAGATAATTTGAATTATTTGAAATGTATATGGAATATGTGTCATTAAGTAATAGTCTTTTAACTTAGTTTCTTAGTGATGAAGTAACCTAAGATTTGGTGATGGAGAATTAGAAAATACTGAAATTGATTACATCTATTATACCATAATACAATATGAATATGGTGGATAAATATACTATCTATAGTCATTAGATAATTTGAATTATTTCAAATGTATATGGAATATGTGTCATTAAGTAATAATCTTTTAACTTAGTTTCTTAGTGATGAAGTAACCTAAGATTTGGTGATGGAGAATTAGAAAATACTAAAATTGTTTACATCTATTATACCATAATACAATATGAATATGGTGTATAAATATACTATCGAGACTCATTAGATAATTTGAATTATTTCAAATGTATATGGAATATGTGTCATTAAGTAATAGTCTCTTAACTTAGTTTTTTAGTGATGAAGTAACCTAAATTTTGGTGATGGAGAAGAAGAAAAATATTGAAATTGTTTACATCTATTATACGATAATAAAATATGAATATGGTTGATAAATATACTATCGAGACTCATTAGATAATTTGAATTATTTCAAATGTATATGGAATATGTGTCATTAAGTAATAGTCTTTTAACTTAGTTTCTTAATGATGAAGTAACCTAAGATTTAGTGATGGAGAATTAGAAAATACTGAAACTGTTTACATCTATTATACCATAATACAATATGAATATGGTGAATAAATATACTATCGAGAATCATTAGATAATTTGAATTATTTCAAATGTATATGGAATATGTGTCATTAAGTAATAGTCTTTTAACTTAGTTTCTTAGTGATGAAGTAACCTAAAATTTGGTGATAGAGAAGAAGAAAAATATTGAAATTGTTTACATCTATTATACCATAATACAATATGAATATGGTGGATAAATATATTATCGAGACTCATTAGATAATTTGAATTATTTCAAATGTATATGGAATATGTGTCATTAAGTAATAGTCTTTTAACTTGGTTTCTTAGTGATGAAGTAACCTAAAATTTGGTGATGGAGAATTAGAAAATACGGAAACTGTTTACATCTATTATACCATAATACAATGTGAATATGGTGAATAAATATTCTATCGAGACTCATTAGATAATTTGAAATATTTCAAATGTATATGGAATATGTGTCATTAAGTAATAGTCTTTTAACTTAGTTTCTTAGTGATGAAGTAACCTAAAATTTGGTGATAGAGAATTAGAAAATACTGAAACTGTTTACATCTATTATACCATAATACAATATGAATATGGTGGATAAATATACTATCGAGACTCATTAGATAATTTGAATAATTTCAAATGTATATGGAATATGTGTCATTAAGTAATAGTCTTTTAACTTAGTTTCTTAGTGATGAAGTAACCTAAGATTTGGGGAAGGAGAATTAGAAAATACTGAAACTATTTACATCTATTATACCATAATACAATATGAATATGGTGAATAAATATACTATCGAGACTCATTAGATAATTTGAATTATTTCAAATGTATATGGAATATGTGTCATTAAGTAATAGTCTTTTAACTTAGTTTCTTAGTGATGAAGTAACCTAAGATTTGGGGAAGGAGAATTAGAAAATACTGAAACTATTTACATCTATTATACCATAATACAATATGAATATGGTGAATAAATATACTATCGAGACTCATTAGATAATTAGAATTATTTCAAATGTATATGGAATATGTGCCATTAAGTAATAGTCTTTTAACTTAGTTTCTTAGTGATGAAGTAACCTAAGATTTTGTGATGGAGAATTAGAAAATACAAAAAGTGTTTACATGTATTATACCATAATACAATATGAATATGGTGAATAAAAATACTATCGAGACTCATTAGATAATTTGAATTATTTCAAATGTATATGAAATATGTGTCATTAAGTAATAGTCTTTTAACTTAGTTTTTTAGTGATGAAGTAACCTAAGATTTGGTGATGGAGAATTAGAAAATACTGAAACTGTTTACATCTATTATACCATTATACAATATGAATAAGGTGGATAAATATACTATCGATAATTTGAATTATTTCAAATGTATATGGAATATGTGGCATTAAGTAATAGTGTTTTAACTCAGTTTCTTAGTGATGAAGTAACCTAAGATTTGGTGATGGAGAATTAGAAAATACTGAAACTGTTTATATCTATTATACCATAATACAATATGAATATGGTGGATAAATATACTATCGAGACTCATTAGATAATTTGAATTATTTCAAATTTATATGGAATATGTGTCATTAAGTAATAGTCTTTTAACTTAGTTTCTTAGTGATGAAGTAACCTAAGATTTGGTGATGGAGAATTAGAAAATACTGAAACTGTTTACATCTATTATACCATAATACAATATGAATATGGTGAATAAATATACTATCGAGACTCATTAGATAATTTGAATAATTTCAAATGTATATGGAATATGTGTCATTAAGTAATAGTCTTTTAACTTAGTTTCTTAGTGATGAACTAACCTAAGATTTGGTGATAGAGAATTAGAAAATACTAAAACTGTTTACATCTATTATACCATAATACAATATGAATCTGGTGTATAAATATACTATCGAGACTCATTAGATAATTTGAATTATTTCAAATATATATGGAATATGTGTCATTAAGTAATAGTCTCTTAACTTAGTTTCTTAGTGATGAAGTAACCTAAAATTTGGTGATGGAGAAGAAGAAAAATATTGAAATTGTTTACATCTATTATACGATAATAAAATATGAATATGGTTGATAAATATAATATCGAGACTCATTAGATAATTTGAATTATTTGAAATGTATATGGAATATGTGTCATTAAGTAATAGTCTTTTAACTTAGTTTCTTAGTGATGAAGTAACCTAAGATTTGGTGATGGAGAATTAGAAAATACTGAAACTGTTTAAATCTATTATACAATAATACAACATGAATATGGTGAATAAATATACTATCGAGAATCATTAGATAATTTGAATTATATCATATGTATATGGAATATGTGTTATTAAGTAATAGTCTTTTAACTTAGTTCCTTAGTGATGAAGTAACCTAAAATTTGGTGATAGAGAAGAAGAAAAATATTGAAATTGTTTACATCTATTATACCATAATACAATATGAATATGGTGAATAAATATACTATCGAGACTCATTAGGTAATTTGAATTATTTCAAATGTATATGGAATATGTGTCATTAAGTAATAGTCTTTTAACTTGGTTTCTTGGTGAAGAAGTAACCTAAGATTTGGGGAAGGAGAATTAGAAAATTCTGAAACTGTTTACATCTATTATACAATAATACAATATGAATATGGTGAATAAATATACTATCGAGACTTATTAGATAATGTGAATTATTTCAAATGTTTATGGAATATGTGTCATTAAGGAATAGTCTTTTAACTTAGTTTCTTAGTGATGAAGTAACCTAAGATTTGGTGATGGAGAATTAGAAAATACTGAAATTGTTTACATCTATTATACCATAATACAATATGAATATGGTGGATAAATATACTATAGAGACTCATTAGATAATTTGAATTATTTCAAATGTATATGGACTATGTGTCATTAAGTAATAGTCTTTTAACTTAGTTTCTTTGTGATGAAGTAACCTAAGATTTGGTGATGGAGAATTAGAAAATACGGAAACTATTTACATCTATTATACCATAATACAATATGAATATGGTGAATAAATATACTATCGAGACTCATTAGATAATTTGAATTATTTCAAATGTATATGGAATATGTGTCATTAAGTAATAGTCTTTTAACTTAGTTTCTTAGTGATGAAGTAACCTAAGATTTGGGGAAGGAGAATTAGAAAATACTGAAACTGTTTACATCTATTATACCATAATACAATATGAATATGGTGAATAAATATACTATCGAGACTTATTAGATGATTTGAAATATTTCAAATGTATATGGAATATGTGTCATTAAGTAATAGTCTTTTAACTTAGTTTCTTAGTGATTAAGTAACCTAAGATTTGGTGATGGAGAATTAGAAAATACTAAAACTGTTTACATCCATTATACCATAATACAATATGAATATGGTGAATAAATATACTATCGAGACTCATTAGATAATTTGAATTATTTCAAATGTATATGGAGTATGTGTCGTTAAGTAATAGTCTCTTAACTTAGTTTCTTAGTGATGAAGTAACCTAAAATTTAGTGATGGAGAAGAAGAAAAATATTGAAATTATTTACATTTATTATACGATAATACAATATGAATATGGTAGATAAATATACTATCGAGACTCATTAGATAATTTGAATTATTTCAAATGTATATGGAATATGTGTCATTAAGTAATAGTCTTTTAACTTAGTTTCTTTGTGATGAAGTAACCTAAGATTTTTTGATGGAGAAGAAGAAAAATATTGAAATTATTTACATCTATTATACGATAATTCAATATGAATATGGTGGATAAATATACTATCGAGACTCATTAGATAATTTGAATTATTTCAAATGTATATGGAATATGTGTCATTAAGTAATAGACTTTTAACTTAGTTTCTTAGTGATGAAGTAACCTAAAATTTGGTGATAGAGAAGAAGAAAAATATTGAAATTGTTTACATCTATTATACCATAATACAATATGAATATGGTGGATAAATATACTATCGAGACTCATTAGAAAATTTGAATTATTTCAAATGTATATGGAATATGTTTTATTAAGTAATAGTCTTTTAACTTGGTTTCTTAGTGATGAAGTAACCTAAAATTTGGTGATGGAGAATTAGAAAATACTGAAACTGTTTACATCTATTATACCATAATACAATATGAATATGGTGAATAAATATACTATCGAGACTCATTCGATAATTTGAATTATTTCAAATGTATATGGAATATGTGTCATTAAGTAATAGTCTTTTAACTTAGTTTCTTAGTGATGAACTAAACCTAAAATTTGGTGATAGAGAAGAAGAAAAATACTGAAACTGTTTACATCTATTATACCATAATACAGTATGAATATGGTGAATAAATATACTATCGAGACTGATTAGATGATTTGAATTATTTCAAATGTATCTGGAATATGTGTCATTAAGTAATAGTTTTTTAACTTAGTTTCTTAGTGATGAAGTAACCTAAGATTTTTTGATGGACAAGAAGAAAAATATTGAAATTATTTACATCTATTATACGATAATTCAATATGAATATGGTGGATAAATATACTATCGAGACTCATTAGATAATTTGAATTATTTCAAATGTATATGGAACATGTGTCATTAAGTAATAGTCTTTTAACTTAGTTTCTTAGTGATGAAGTAACCTAATATTTTGTGATGGAGAATTAGAAAATACTGAAACTGTTTACATGTATTATACCATAATACAATATGAATATGGTGAAAAAATATACTATCGATACTTATTAGATAATTTGAATTATTTCAAATGTATATGGAATATGTGTCATTAAGTAATAGTCTCTTAACTTAGTTTCTTAGTGATGAAGTAACCTAAGATTTGGTGATGGAGAATTAGAAAATACTGAAATTGATTACATCTATTATACCATAATACAATATGAATATGGTGGATAAATATACTATCGATACTCATTAGATAATTTGAATTATTTCAAATGTATATGGAATATGTGTCATTAAGTAATAATCTTTTAACTTAGTTTCTTAGTGATGAAGTAACCTAAGATTTGGTGATGGAGAATTAGAAAATACTAAAATTGTTTACATCTATTATACCATAATACAATATGAATATGGTGTATAAATATACTATCGAGACTCATTAGATAATTTGAATTATTTCAAATGTATATGGAATATGTGTCATTAAGTAATAGTCTCTTAACTTAGTTTTTTAGTGATGAAGTAACCTAAAATTTGGTGATGGAGAAGAAGAAAAATATTGAAATTGTTTACATCTATTATACGATAATAAAATATGAATATGGTTGATAAATATACTATCCAGACTCATTAGATAATTTGAATTATTTCAAATGTATATGGAATATGTTTTATTAAGTAATAGTCTTTTAACGTAGTTTCTTAGTGATGAAGTAACCTAAGATTTGGTGATGGAGAATTAGAAAATACTGAAACTGTTTACATCTATTATACCATAATACAATATGAATATGGTGAAAAAATATAATATCGAGACTCATTAGATAATTTGAATTATTTCAAATGTATATGGAATATGTGTCATTAAGTAATAGTCTCTTAACTTAGTTTTTTAGTGATGAAGTAACCTAAAATTTGGTGATGGAGAAGAAGAAAAATATTGAAACTGTTTACATCTATTATACGATAATAAAATATGAATATGGTTGATAACTATACTATCCAGACTCATTAGATAATTTGAATTATTTCAAATGTATATGGAATATGTGTCATTAAGTAATAGTCTTTTAACTTAGTTTCTTAGTGATGAAGTAACCTAAGATTTGGTGATGGAGAATTAGAAAATACTGAAACTATTTACATCTATTATACCATAATACAATATGAATATGGTGAAAAAATATAATATCGAGACTCATTAGATAATTTGAATTATTTCAAATGTATATGGAATATGTGTCATTAAGTAATAGTCTTTTAACTTAGTTTCTTAGTGATGAAGTAACCTAAGATTTGGTGATGGAGAATTAGAAAATACTAAAATTGTTTACATCTATTATACCATAATACAATATTAATATGGTGTATAAATATACTATCGAGACTCATTAGATAATTTGAATTATTTCAAATGTATATGGAATATGTGTCATTAAGTAATAGTCTCTTAACTTAGTTTTTTAGTGATGAAGTAACCTAAAATTTGGTGATGGAGAAGAAGAAAAATATTGAAATTGTTTACATCTATTATACGATAATAAAATATGAATATGGTTGATAAATATACTATCCAGACTCATTAGATAATTTGAATTATTTCAAATGTATATGGAATATGTTTTATTAAGTAATAGTCTTTTAACTTAGTTTCTTAGTGATGAAGTAACCTAAGATTTGGTGATGGAGAATTAGAAAATACTGAAACTGTTTACATCTATTATACCATAATACAATATGAATATGGTGAAAAAATATAATATCGAGACTCATTAGATAATTTGAATTATTTCAAATGTATATGGAATATGTGTCATTAAGTAATAGTCTCTTAACTTAGTTTTTTAGTGATGAAGTAACCTAAAATTTGGCGATGGAGAAGAAGAAAAATATTGAAACTGTTTACATCTATTATACGATAATAAAATATGAATATGGTTGATAACTATACTATCCAGACTCATTAGATAATTTGAATTATTTCAAATGTATATGGAATATGTGTCATTAAGTAATAGTCTTTTAACTTAGTTTCTTAGTGATGAAGTAACCTAAGATTTGGTGATGGAGAATTAGAAAATACTGAAACTGTTTACATCTATTATACCATAATACAATATGAATATGGTGAAAAAATATAATATCGAGACTCATTAGATAATTTGAATTATTTCAAATGTATATGGAATATGTGTCATTAAGTAATAGTCTTTTAACTTAGTTTCTTAGTGATGAAGTAACCTAATATTTTATGATGGAGAATTAGAAAATACTGAAACTGTTTACATGTATTATACCATAATACAATACGAATATGGTGAAAAAATATAATATCGAGACTCATTAGATAATTTGAATTATTTCAAATGTATATGGAATATGTGTCATTAAGTAATAGTCTTTTAACTTAGTTTCTTAGTGATGAAGTAACCTAAGATTTGGTGATGGAGAATTAGAAAATACTGAAACTGTTTACATCTATTATACCATAATACAATATGAATATGGTGAAAAAATATAATATCGAGACTCATTAGATAATTTGAATTATTTCAAATGTATATGGAATATGTGTCATTAAGTAATAGTCTTTTAACTTAGTTTCTTAGTGATGAAGTAACCTAAGATTTGGTGATGGAGAATTAGAAAATACTAAAATTGTTTACATCTATTATACCATAATACAATATTAATATGGTGTATAAATATACTATCGAGACTCATTAGATAATTTGAATTATTTCAAATGTATATGGAATATGTGTCATTAAGTAATAGTCTCTTAACTTAGTTTTTTAGTGATGAAGTAACCTAAAATTTGGTGATGGAGAAGAAGAAAAATATTGAAATTGTTTACATCTATTATACGATAATAAAATATGAATATGGTTGATAAATATACTATCCAGACTCATTAGATAATTTGAATTATTTCAAATGTATATGGAATATGTTTTATTAAGTAATAGTCTTTTAACTTAGTTTCTTAGTGATGAAGTAACCTAAGATTTGGTGATGGAGAATTAGAAAATACTGAAACTGTTTACATCTATTATACCATAATACAATATGAATATGGTGAAAAAATATAATATCGAGACTCATTAGATAATTTGAATTATTTCAAATGTATATGGAATATGTGTCATTAAGTAATAGTCTCTTAACTTAGTTTTTTAGTGATGAAGTAACCTAAAATTTGGCGATGGAGAAGAAGAAAAATATTGAAACTGTTTACATCTATTATACGATAATAAAATATGAAAATGGTTGATAACTATACTATCCAGACTCATTAGATAATTTGAATTATTTCAAATGTATATGGAATATGTGTCATTAAGTAATAGTCTTTTAACTTAGTTTCTTAGTGATGAAGTAACCTAAGATTTGGTGATGGAGAATTAGAAAATACTGAAACTGTTTACATCTATTATACCATAATACAATATGAATATGGTGAAAAAATATAATATCGAGACTCATTAGATAATTTGAATTATTTCAAATGTATATGGAATATGTGTCATTAAGTAATAGTCTTTTAACTTAGTTTCTTAGTGATGAAGTAACCTAATATTTTATGATGGAGAATTAGAAAATACTGAAACTGTTTACATGTATTATACCATAATACAATATGAATATGGTGAAAAAATATAATATCGAGACTCATTAGATAATTTGAATTATTTCAAATGTATATGGAATATGTGTCATTAAGTAATAGTCTTTTAACTTAGTTTCTTAGTGATTAAGTAACCTAAGATTTGGTGATGGAGAATTAGAAAATACTGAAATTGATTACATCTATTATACCATAATACAATATGAATATGGTGGATAAATATACTATCGATACTCATTAGATAATTTGAATTATTTAAAATGTATATGGAATATGTGTCATTAAGTAATAATCTTTTAACTTAGTTTCTTAGTGATGAAGTAACCTAAGATTTGGTGATGGAGAATTAGAAAATACTAAAATTGTTTACATCTATTATACCATAATACAATATGAATATGGTGTATAAATATACTATCGAGACTCATTAGATAATTTGAATTATTTCAAATGTATATGGAATATGTGTCATTAAGTAATAGTCTCTTAACTTAGTTTTTTAGTGATGAAGTAACCTAAATTTTGGTGATTGAGAAGAAGAAAAATATTGAAATTGTTTACATCTATTATACGATAATAAAATATGAATATGGTTGATAAATATACTATCGAGACTCATTAGATAATTTGAATTATTTCAAATGTATATGGAATATGTGTCATTAAGTAATAGTCTTTTAACTTAGTTTCTTAATGATGAAGTAACCTAAGATTTGGTGATGGAGAATTAGAAAATATTGAAACTGTTTACATCTATTATACCATAATACAATATGAATATGGTGAATAAATATACTATCAAGAATCATTAGATAATTTGAATTATTTCAAATGTATATGGAATATGTGTCATTAAGTAATAGTCTTTTAACTTAGTTTCTTAGTGATGAAGTAACCTAAAATTTGGTGATAGAGAAGAAGAAAAATATGGAAATTGTTTACATCTATTATACCATAATACAATATGAATATGGTGGACAAATATACTATCGAGACTTATTAGATAATTTTAATTATTTCAAATGTATATGGAATATGTGTCATTAAGTAATAGTTTTTTAACTTGGTTTCTTAGTGATGAAGTAACCTAAAATTTGGTGATGGAGAATTAAAAAATACGAAAACTGTTTACATCTATTATACCATAATACAATGTGAATATGGTGAATAAATATTCTATTGAGACTCATTAGATAATTTGAAATATTTCAAATGTATATGGAATATGTGTCATTAAGTAATAGTCTTTTAACTTAGTTTCTTAGTGATGAAGTAACCTAAGATTTGGTGATGGAGAATTAGAAAATACTGAAATTGATTACATCTATTATACCATAATACAATATGAATATGGTGGATAAATATACTATCGATACTCATTAGATAATTTGAATTATTTAAAATGTATATGGAATATGTGTCATTAAGTAATAATCTTTTAACTTAGTTTCTTAGTGATGAAGTAACCTAAGATTTGGTGATGGAGAATTAGAAAATACTAAAATTGTTTACATCTATTATAACATAATACAATATTAATATGGTGTATAAATATACTTTCGAGCATCATTAGATAATTTGAATTATTTCAAATGTATATGGAATATGTGTCATTAAGTAATAGTCTCTTAACTTAGTTTTTTAATGATGAATTAACCTAAAATATGGTGATGGAGAAGAAGAAAAATATTGAAATTGTTTACATCTATTATACGATAATAAAATATGAATATGGTTGATAAATATACTATCCAGACTCATTAGATAATTTGAATTATTTCAAATGTATATGGAATATGTTTTATTAAGTAATAGTCTTTTAACTTAGTTTCTTAGTGATGAAGTAACCTAAGATTTGGTGATGGAGAATTAGAAAATACTGAAACTGTTTACATCTATTATACCATAATACAATATGAATATGGTGAAAAAATATAATGTCGAGACTCATTATATAATTTGAATTATTTCAAATGTATATGGAATATGTGTCATTAAGTAATAGTCTCTTAACTTAGTTTTTTAGTGATGAAGTAAACTAAAATATGGTGATGGAGAAAAAGAAAAATATTGAAATTGTTTACATCTATTATACGATAATAAAATATGAATATGGTTGATAAATATACTATCCAGACTCATTAGATAATTTGAATTATTTCAAATGTATATGGAATATGTGTCATTAAGTAATAGTCTTTTAACTTAGTTTCTTAGTGATAAAGTAACCTAAGATTTGGTGATGGAGAATTAGAAAATACTGAAACTGTTTACATCTATTATACCATAATACAATATGAATATGGTGAAAAAATATAATATCGAGACTCATTAGATAATTTGAATTATTTCAAATGTATATGGAATATGTGTCATTAAGTAATAGTCTTTTAACTTAGTTTCTTAGTGATGAAGTAATCTAATATTTTGTGATGGAGAATTAGAAAATACTGAAGCTGTTTACATGTATTATACCATAATACAATATGAATATGGTGAAAAAATATAATATCGAGGCTCATTAGATAATTTGAATTATTTCAAATGTATATGGAATATTTGTCATTAAGTAATAGTCTTTTAACTTAGTTTCTTAGTGATGAAGTAACCTAAGATTTGGTGATGGAGAATTAGAAAATACTGAAATTGATTACATCTATTATACCATAATACAATATGAATATGGTGGATAAATATACTATCGATACTCATTAGATAATTTGAATTATTTCAAATGTATATGGAATATGTGTCATTAAGTAATAATCTTTTAACTTAGTTTCTTAGTGATGAAGTAACCTAAGATTTGGTGATGGAGAATTAGAAAATACTAAAATTGTTTACATCTATTATACCATAATACAATATGAATATGGTGTATAAATATACTATCGAGACTCATTAGATAATTTGAATTATTTCAAATGCATATGGAATATGTGTCATTAAGTAATAGTCTCTTAACTTAGTTTTTTAGTGATAAAGTAACCTAAATTTTGGTGATGGAGAAGAAGAAAAATATTGAAATTGTTTACATCTATTATACGATAATAAAATATGAATATGGTTGATAAATATACTATCGAGACTCATTAGATAATTTGAATTATTTCAAATGTATATGAAATATGTGTCATTAAGTAATAGTCTTTTAACTTAATTTCTTAATGATGAAGTAACCTAAGATTTGGTGATGGAGAATTAGAAAATACTGAAACTGTTTACATCTATTATACCATAATACAATATGAATATGGTGAATAAATATACTATCGAGAATCATTAGATAATTTGAATTATTTCAAATGTATATGGAATATGTGTCATTAAGTAATAGTCCTTTTAACTTAGTTTCTTAGTGATGAAGTAACATGAGATTTGGTGATGGAGAATTAGAAAATACTAAAATTGTTTACGTCTATTATACCATAATACAATATGAATATGGTGTATAAATATACTATCGAGACTCATTAGATAATTTGAATTATTTCAAATGCATATGGAATATGTGTCATTAAGTAATAGTCTCTTAACTTAGTTTTTTAGTGATGAAGTAACCTAAATTTTGGTGATGGAGAAGAAGAAAAATATTGAAATTGTTTACATCTATTATACGATAATAAAATATGAATATGGTTGATAAATATACTATCGAGACTCATTAGATAATTTAAATTATTTCAAATGTATATGGAATATGTGTCATTAAGTAATAGTCTTTTAACTTAATTTCTTAATGATGAAGTAACCTAAGATTTGGTGATGGAGAATTAGAAAATACTGAAACTGTTTACATCTATTATACCATAATACAATATGAATATGGTGAATAAATATACTATGGAGCATCATTAGATAATTTGAATTATTTCAAATGTATATGGAATATGTGTCATTAAGTAATAGTCTCTTAACTTAGTTTTTTAATGATGAATTAACCTAAAATATGGTGATGGAGAAGAAGAAAAATATTGAAATTGTTTACATCTATTATACGATAATAAAATATGAATATGGTTGATAAATATACTATCCAGACTCATTAGATAATTTGAATTATTTCAAATGTATATGGAATATGTGTCATTAAGTAATAGTCTTTTAACTTAGTTTCTTAGTGATGAAGTAACCTAAGATTTGGTGATGGAGAATTAGAAATACTGAAACTGTTTACATCTATTATACCATAATACAATATGAATATGGTGAAAAAATATAATATCGAGACTCATTAGATAATTTGAATTATTTCAAATGTATATGGAATATGTGTCATTAAGTAATAGTCTTTTAACTTAGTTCTTAGTGATGAAGTAATCTAATATTTTGTGATGGAGAATTAGAAAATACTGAAGCTGTTTACATGTATTATACCATAATACAATATGAATATGGTGAAAAAATATAATATCGAGGCTCATTAGATGATTTGAATTATTTCAAATGTATATGGAATATTTGTCATTAAGTAATAGTCTTTTAACTTAGTTTCTTAGTGATGAAGTAACCTAAGATTTGGTGATGGAGAATTAGAAAATACTGAAATTGATTACATCTATTATACCATAATACAATATGAATATGGTGGATAAATATACTATCGATACTCATTAGATAATTTGAATTATTTCAAATGTATATGGAATATGTCTCATTAAGTAATAATCTTTTAACTTAGTTTCTTAGTGATGAAGTAACCTAAGATTTGGTGATGGAGAAGAAGAAAAATATTGAAATTGTTTACATCTATTATACGATAATAAAATATGAATATGGTTGATAAATATACTATCGAGACTCATTAGATAATTTGAATTATTTCAAATGTATATGAAATATGTGTCATTAAGTAATAGTCTTTTAACTTAATTTCTTAATGATGAAGTAACCTAAGATTTGGTGATGGAGAATTAGAAAATACTGAAACTGTTTACATCTATTATACCATAATACAATATGAATATGGTGAATAAATATACTATCGAGAATCATTAGATAATTTGAATTATTTCAAATGTATATGGAATATGTGTCATTAAGTAATAGTCTTTTAACTTAGTTTCTTAGTGATGAAGTAACATGAGATTTGGTGATGGAGAATTAGAAAATACTAAAATTGTTTACGTCTATTATACCATAATACAATATGAATATGGTGTATAAATATACTATCGAGACTCATTAGATAATTTGAATTATTTCAAATGCATATGGAATATGTGTCATTAAGTAATAGTCTCTTAACTTAGTTTTTTAGTGATGAAGTAACCTAAATTTTGGTGATGGAGAAGAAGAAAAATATTGAAATTGTTTACATCTATTATACGATAATAAAATATGAATATGGTTGATAAATATACTATCGAGACTCATTAGATAATTTAAATTATTTCAAATGTATATGGAATATGTGTCATTAAGTAATAGTCTTTTAACTTAATTTCTTAATGATGAAGTAACCTAAGATTTGGTGATGGAGAATTAGAAAATACTGAAACTGTTTACATCTATTATACCATAATACAATATGAATATGGTGAATAAATATACTATGGAGAATCATTAGATAATTTGAATTATTTCAAATGTATATGGAATATGTGTCATTAAGTAATAGTCTTTTAACTTAGTTTCTTAGTGATGAAGTAACCTAAAATTTGGTGATAGAGAAGAAGAAAATATTGAAATTGTTTACATCTATTATACCATAATACAATATGAATATGGTGGATAAATATACTATCGAGACTCATTAGATAATTTGAATTATTTCAAATGTATATGGAATATGTGTCATTAAGTAATAGTCTTTTAACTTGGTTTCTTAGTGATGAAGTAACCTAAAATTTGGTGATGGAGAATTAGAAAATACTAAAATTGTTTACATCTATTATACCATAATACAATATGAATATGGTGTATACATATACTATCGAGACTCATTAGATAATTTGAATTATTTCAAATGTATATGGAATATGTGTCATTAAGTAATAGTCTCTTAACTTAGTTTTTTAGTGATGAAGTAACCTAAATTTTGGTGATGGAGAAGAAGAAAAATATTGAAATTGTTTACATCTATTATACTATAATAAAATATGAATATGGTTGATAAATATACTATCGAGACTCATTAGATAATTTGAATTATTTCAAATGTATATGGAATATGTGTCATTAAGTAATAGTCTTTTAACTTAGTTTCTTAATGATGAAGTAACCTAAGATTTGGTGATGGAGAATTAGAAAATACTGAAACTGTTTACATCTATTATACAATAATACAATATGAATATGGTGAATAAATATTCTATCGAGACTCATTAGATAATTTGAAATATTTCAAATGTATATGGAATATGTGTCATTAAGTAATAGTCTTTTAACTTAGTTTCTTAGTGATGAAGTAACCTAAAATTTGGTGATAGAGAATTAGAAAATACTGAAACTGTTTACATCTATTATACCATAATACAATATGAATATGGTGGATAAATATACTATCGAGACTCATTAGATAATTTGAAATATTTCAAATGTATATGGAATATGTGTCATTAAGTAATAGTCTTTTAACTTAGTTTCTTAGTGATTAAGTAACCTAAGATTTGGTGATGGAGAATTAGAAAATACTAAAAATGTTTACATCCATTATACCATAATACAATATGAATATGGTGAATAAATATACTATCGAGACTCATTAGATAATTTGAATTATTTCAAATGTATATGGAGTGTGTGTCGTTAAGTAATAGTCTCTTAACTTAGTTTCTTAGTGATGAAGTAACCTAAAATTTAGTGATGGAGAAGAAGAAAAATATTGAAATTATTTACATTTATTATACGATAATACAATATGATAATGGGGGATAAATATACTATCGAGACTCATTAGATAATTTGAATTATTTCAAATGTATATGGAATATGTGTCATTAAGTAATAGTCTTTTAACTTAGTTTCTTTGTGATGAAGTAACCTAAGATTTGGTGATGGAGAATTAGAAAATACTGAAACTGTTTACATCTATTATACCATAATACAATATGAATATGGTGAATAAATATCATATCGAGACTCATTAGATAATTTGAATTATTTCAAATGTATATGGAATATGTGTCATTAAGTAATAGTCTTTTAACTTAGTTTCTTAGTGATGAAGTAACCTAAAATTTGGTGATAGAGAAGAAGAAAAATATTGAAATTGTTTACATCTATTATACCATAATACAATATGAATATGGTGGATAAATATACTATCGAGACTCATTAGAAAATTTGAATTATTTCAAATGTATATGGAATATGTTTTATTAAGTAATAGTCTTTTAACTGGGTTTCTTAGTGATGAAGTAACCTAAAATTTGGTGATGGAGAATTAGAAAATACTGAAACTGTTTACATCTATTATACCATAATACAATATGAATATGGTGAATAAATATACTATCGAGAATCATTAGATAATTTGAATTATTTCAAATGTATATGGAATATGTGTCATTAAGTAATAGTCTTTTAACTTAGTTTCTTAGTGATGAAGTAACCTAAAATTTGGTGATAGAGAAGAAGAAAAATACTGAAACTGTTTACATCTATTATACCATAATACAATATGAATATGGTGAATAAATATACTATCGAGACTAATTAGATGATTTGAATTATTTCAAATGTATATGGAATATGTGTCATTAAGTAATAGTCTTTTAACTTAGTTTCTTAGTGATGAAGTAACCTAAGATTTTTTGATGGACAAGAAGAAAAATATTGAAATTATTTACATCTATTATACGATAATTCAATATGAATAAGGTGGATAAATATACTATCGAGACTCATTAGATAATTTGAATTATTTCAAATGTATGAGGAACATGTGTCATTAAGTAATAGTCTTTTAACTTATTTTCTTAGTGATGAAGTAACCTAATATTTTGTGATGGAGAATTAGAAAATACTGAAACTGTTTACATGTATTATACCATAATACAATATGAATATGGTTAAAAAATATACTATCAAGACTCATTAGATAATTTGAATTACTTCAAATGTATATGGAATATGTGTCATTAAGTAATAGTCTTTTAACTTAGTTTCTTAGTGAGGAAGTAACCTAAGATTTGGTGATGGAGAATTAGAAAATACTGAAATTGATTACATCTATTATACCATAATACAATATGAATATGGTGGATAAATATACTATCGATACTCATTAGATAATTTGAATAATTTCAAATGTATATGGAATATGTGTCATTAAGTAATAATCTTTTAACTTAGTTTCTTAGTGATGAAGTAACCTAATATTTGGTGATGGAGAATTAGAAATACTAAAATTGTTTACATCTATTATACCATAATACAATATGAATACGGTGTATAAATATACTATCGAGACTCATTAGATAATTTGAAATATTTCAAATGTATATGGAATATGTGTCATTAAGTAATAGTCTTTTAACTTAGATTCTTAGTGATGAAGTAACCTAAATTTTGGTGATGGAGAAGAAGAAAAATATTGAAATTGTTTACATCTATTATACGATAATAAAATATGAATATGGTTGATAAATATACTATCGAGACTCATTAGATAATTTGAATTATTTCAAATGTATATGGAATATGTGTCATTAAGTAATAGTCTTTTAACTTAATTTCTTAATGATGAAGTAACCTAAGATTTGGTGATGGAGAATTAGAAAATACTAAAAATGTTTACATCCATTATACCATAATACAATATGAATATGGTGAATAAATATACTATCGAGACTCATTAGATAATTTGAATTATTTCAAATGTATATGGAGTGTGTGTCGTTAAGTAATAGTCTCTTAAATTAGTTTTTTAGTGATGAAGTAACCTAAATTTTGGTGATGGAGAAGAAGAAAAATATTGAAATTGTTTACATCTATTATACGATAATAAAATATGAATATGGTTGATAAATATACTATCGAGACTCATTAGATAATTTGAATAATTTCAAATGTATATGGAATATGTGTCATTAAGTAATAGTCTTTTAACTTAATTTCTTAATGATGAAGTAACCTAAGATTTGGTGATGGAGAATTAGAAAATACTGAAACTGTTTACATCTATTATACCATAATACAATATGAATATGGTGAATAAATATACTATCGAGAATCATTAGATAATTTGAATTATTTCAAATGTATATGGAATATGTGTCATTAAGTAATAGTCTTTTAACTTAGTTTCTTAGTGATGAAGTAACCTAAAATTTGGTGATAGAGAAGAAGAAAAATATTGAAATTGTTTACATCTATTATACCATAATACAATATGAATATGGTGGATAAATATACTATCGAGACTCATTAGATAATTTGAATTATTTCAAATGTATATGGAATATTGTGTCATTAAGTAATAGTCTTTTAACTTGGTTTCTTAGTGATGAAGTAACCTAAAATTTGGTGATGGAGAATTAGAAAATACGGAAACTGTTTACATCTATTATACAATAATACAATGTGAATATGGTGAATAAATATACTATCGAGACTCATTAGATAATTTGAAATATTTCAAATGTATATGGAATATGTGTCATTAAGTAATAGTCTTTTAACTTAGTTTCTTAGTGATGAAGTAACCTAAGATTTGGTGATGGAGAATTAGAAAATACTGAAACTGTTTACATCTATTATACCATAATACAATATATATATGGTGGATATATATACTATCGAAACTCATTAGATAATTTGAATTATTTCAAATGTATATGGATTATGTGTCATTAAGTAATAGTCTTTTAACTTAGTTTCTTAGTGATGAAGTAACCTAAGATTTGGGGAAGGAGAATTAGAAAATCCTGAAACTATTTACATCTATTATACCATAATACAATATGAATATGGTGAATAAATATACTATCGAGACTCATTAGATAATTTGAATTATTTCAAATGTATATGGAATATGTGCCATTAAGTAATAGTCTTTTAACTTAGTTTCTTAGTGATGAAGTAACCTAAGATTTTGTGATGGAGAATTAGAAAATACAGAAACTGTTTACATGTATTATACCATAATACAATATGAATATGGTGAATAAAAATACTATAGAGACTCATTAGATAATTTGAATTATTTCAAATGTTCTGGAATATGTGTCATTAAGTAATAGTCTTTTAACTTAGTTTCTTAGTGATGAAGTAACCTATGATTTGGTGATGGAGAATTAGAAAATACTGAAATTGATTACATCTATTATACCATAATTCAATATGAATATGGTGGATAAATATACTATCGAGACTCATTAGATAATTTGAATTATTTCAAATGTATATGGAATATGTGTCATTAAGTAATAGTCTTTTAACTTAGTTTCTTAGTGATGAAGTAACCTAAAATTTGGTGATAGAGAAGAAGAAAAATACTGAAACTGTTTACATCTATTATACCATAATACAATATGAATATGGTGAATAAATATACTATCGAGACTAATTAGATGATTTGAATTATTTCAAATGTATATGGAATATGTGTCATTAAGTAATAGTCTTTTAACTTAGTTTCTTAGTGATGAAGTAACCTAAGATTTTTTGATGGACAAGAAGAAAAATATTGAAATTATTTACATCTATTATACGATAATTCAATATGAATAAGGTGGATAAATATACTATCGAGACTCATTAGATAATTTGAATTATTTCAAATGTATGAGGAACATGTGTCATTAAGTAATAGTCTTTTAACTTATTTTCTTAGTGATGAAGTAACCTAATATTTTGTGATGGAGAATTAGAAAATACTGAAACTGTTTACATGTATTATACCATAATACAATATGAATATGGTTAAAAAATATACTATCAAGACTCATTAGATAATTTGAATTACTTCAAATGTATATGGAATATGTGTCATTAAGTAATAGTCTTTTAACTTAGTTTCTTAGTGAGGAAGTAACCTAAGATTTGGTGATGGAGAATTAGAAAATACTGAAATTGATTACATCTATTATACCATAATACAATATGAATATGGTGGATAAATATACTATCGATACTCATTAGATAATTTGAATAATTTCAAATGTATATGGAATATGTGTCATTAAGTAATAATCTTTTAACTTAGTTTCTTAGTGATGAAGTAACCTAATATTTGGTGATGGAGAATTAGAAAATACTAAAATTGTTTACATCTATTATACCATAATACAATATGAATACGGTGTATAAATATACTATCGAGACTCATTAGATAATTTGAAATATTTCAAATGTATATGGAATATGTGTCATTAAGTAATAGTCTTTTAACTTAGATTCTTAGTGATGAAGTAACCTAAATTTTGGTGATGGAGAAGAAGAAAAATATTGAAATTGTTTACATCTATTATACGATAATAAAATATGAATATGGTTGATAAATATACTATCGAGACTCATTAGATAATTTGAATTATTTCAAATGTATATGGAATATGTGTCATTAAGTAATAGTCTTTTAACTTAATTTCTTAATGATGAAGTAACCTAAGATTTGGTGATGGAGAATTAGAAAATACTAAAAATGTTTACATCCATTATACCATAATACAATATGAATATGGTGAATAAATATACTATCGAGACTCATTAGATAATTTGAATTATTTCAAATGTATATGGAGTGTGTGTCGTTAAGTAATAGTCTCTTAAATTAGTTTTTTAGTGATGAAGTAACCTAAATTTTGGTGATGGAGAGAAGAAAAATATTGAAATTGTTTACATCTATTATACGATAATAAAATATGAATATGGTTGATAAATATACTATCGAGACTCATTAGATAATTTGAATAATTTCAAATATATATGGAATATGTGTCATTAAGTAATAGTCTTTTAACTTAATTTCTTAATGATGAAGTAACCTAAGATTTGGTGATGGAGAATTAGAAAATACTGAAACTGTTTACATCTATTATACCATAATACAATATGAATATGGTGAATAAATATACTATCGAGAATCATTAGATAATTTGAATTATTTCAAATGTATATGGAATATGTGTCATTAAGTAATAGTCTTTTAACTTAGTTTCTTAGTGATGAAGTAACCTAAAATTTGGTGATAGAGAAGAAGAAAAATATTGAAATTGTTTACATCTATTATACCATAATACAATATGAATATGGTGGATAAATATACTATCGAGACTCATTAGATAATTTGAATTATTTCAAATGTATATGGAATATGTGTCATTAAGTAATAGTCTTTTAACTTGGTTTCTTAGTGATGAAGTAACCTAAAATTTGGTGATGGAGAATTAGAAAATACGGAAACTGTTTACATCTATTATACAATAATACAATGTGAATATGTGGAATAAATATACTATCGAGACTCATTAGATAATTTGAAATATTTCAAATGTATATGGAATATGTGTCATTAAGTAATAGTCTTTTAACTTAGTTTCTTAGTGATGAAGTAACCTAAGATTTGGTGATGGAGAATTAGAAAATACTGAAACTGTTTACATCTATTATACCATAATACAATATATATATGGTGGATATATATACTATCGAAACTCATTAGATAATTTGAATTATTTCAAATGTATATGGATTATGTGTCATTAAGTAATAGTCTTTTAACTTAGTTTCTTAGTGATGAAGTAACCTAAGATTTGGGGAAGGAGAATTAGAAAATCCTGAAACTATTTACATCTATTATACCATAATACAATATGAATATGGTGAATAAATATACTATCGAGACTCATTAGATAATTTGAATTATTTCAAATGTATATGGAATATGTGCCATTAAGTAATAGTCTTTTAACTTAGTTTCTTAGTGATGAAGTAACCTAAGATTTTGTGATGGAGAATTAGAAAATACAGAAACTGTTTACATGTATTATACCATAATACAATATGAATATGGTGAATAAAAATACTATAGAGACTCATTAGATAATTTGAATTATTTCAAATGTTCTGGAATATGTGTCATTAAGTAATAGTCTTTTAACTTAGTTTCTTAGTGATGAAGTAACCTATGATTTGGTGATGGAGAATTAAAAAATACTGAAATTGATTACATCTATTATACCATAATTCAATATGAATATGGTGGATAAATATACTATCGAGACTCATTAGATAATTTGAATTATTTCAAATGTATATGGAATATGTGTCATTAAGTAATAGTCTTTTAACTTAGTTTCTTAGTGATTAAGTAACCTAAGATGTGGTGATGGAGAATTAGAAAATACTAAAACTGTTTACATCTATTATACCATAATACAATATGAATATGGTGAATAAATATACTATCGAGACTCATTAAATAATTTGAATTATTTCAAATGTATATGGAATATGTGTCATTAAGTAATAGTCTCTTAACTTAGTTTCTTAGTGATGAAGTAACCTAAAATTTGGTGATGGAGAAGAAGAAAAATATTGAAATTATTTACATCTATTATACGATAATACAATATGAATATGGTGGATAAATATACTATCGAGACTCATTAGATAATTTGAATTATTTCAAATGTATATGGAATATGTGTCATTAAGTAATAGTCTTTTAACTTAGTTTCTTTGTGATGAAGTAACCTAAGATTTGGTGATGGAGAATTAGAAAATACTGAAACTGTTACATCTATTATACCATAATACAATATGAATATGGTGAATAAATATACTATCGAGACTCATTAGATAATTTGAATTATTTCAAATGTATATGGAATATTTGTCATTAAGTAATAGTCTTTTAACTTAGTTTCTTAGTGATGAAGTAACCTAAGATTTGGTGATGGAGAATTAGAAAATACTGAAATTGTTTACATCTATTATACCATAATACAATATGAATATGGTGAATAAATATACTATCGAGAATCATTAGATAATTTGAATTATTTCAAATGTATATAGAATTTGTGTCATTAAGTAATAGTCTTTTAACTTAGTTTTATAGTGATGAAGTAACCTAAATTTGGTGATAGAGAAGAAGAAAAATATTGAAATTGTTTACATCTATTATACGATAATTCAATATGAATATGGTGGATAAATATACTATCGAGACTCATTAGATAATTTGAATTATTTCAAATGTATATGGAACATGTGTCATTAAGTAATAGTCTTTTAACTTAGTTTCTCATTGATGAAGTAACCTAATATTTTGTGATGGAGAATTAGAAAATACTGAAACTGTTTACATGTATTATACCATAATACAATATGAATATGGTGAAAAATATACTATCGAGACTCATTAAATAATTTGAATTATTTAAAATGTATATGGATTATGTGTCATTAAGTAATAGTCTTTTAACTTAGTTTCTTAGTGATGAAGTAACCTAAGATTTGGGGAAGGAGAATTAGAAAATCCTGAAACTATTTACATCTATTATACCATAATACAATATGAATATGGTGAATAAATATACTATCGAGACTCATTAGATAATTTGAATTATTTCAAATGTATATGGAATATGTGCCAATAAGTAATTGTCTCTTAACTTAGTTTCTTAGTGATGAATTAACCCAAGATTTGGTGATGGAGAATTAGAAAATACTGAAACTGATTACATGTATTATACCATAATACAATATGAATATGGTGAATAAATATACTATCGAGACTCATTAGATAATTTGAATTATTCAAATGTATATGGAATATGTGCCATTATGTAATAGTCTTTTAACTTAGTTTCTTAGTGATGAAGTAACCTAAAATTGTGTGATGGAGAATTAGAAAATACTGAAATTGATTACATCTATTATACCATAATACAATATGAATATGGTGGATAAATATACTATCGATACTCATTAGATAATTTGAATAATTTCAAATGTATATGGAATATGTGTCATTAAGTAATAATCTTTTAACTTAGTTTCTTAGTGATGAAGTAACCTAATATTTGGTGATGGAGAATTAGAAAATACTAAAATTGTTTACATCTATTATACCATAATACAATATGAATACGGTGTATAAATATACTATCGAGACTCATTAGATAATTTGAATTATTTCAAATGTATATGGAATATGTGTCATTAAGTAATAGTCTCGTAACTTAGTTTCTTACTGATGAAGTAACCTAAAATTTGGTGATGGAGAATAAGAAAAATATTGAAATTGTTTACATCTATTATACGATAATAAAATATGAATATGGTTGATAAATATACTATCGAGACTCATTAGATAATTTGTATTATTTCAAATGTATATGGAATATGTGTCATTAAGTAATAGTCTTTTAACTTAGTTTCTTAGTGATGAAGTAACCTAAGATTTAGTGATGGAGAATTAGAAAATACTGAAACTGTTTACATCTATTATACCATAATACAATATGAATATGGTGAATAAATATACTATCGAGAATCATTACATAATTTGAATTATTTCAAATGTATATGGAATATGTGTCATTAAGTAATAGTCTTTTAACTTAGATTCTTAGTGATGAAGTAACCTAAAATTTGGTGATAGAGAAGAAGAAAAATATTGAAATTGTTTACATATATTATACCATAATACAATATGAATATGGTGGATAAATATACTATCGAGACTCATTAGATAATTTGAATTATTTCAAATGTATATGGAATATGTGTCATTAAGTAATAGTCTTTTAACTTGGTTTCTTAGTGATGAAGTAACCTAAAATTTGGTGATGGAGAATTAGAAAATACGGAAACTGTTTACATCTATTATACCATAATACAATATGAATATGGTGAATAAATATACTATCGAGACTCATTAGATAATTTGAAATATTTCAAATGTATATGGAATATGTGTCATTAAGTAATAGTCTTTTAACTTAATTTCTTAGTGATGAAGTAACCTAAAATTTGGTGATAGAGAATTAGAAAATACTGAAACTGTTTACATCTATTTTACCATAATAAAATATGAATATGGTGGATAAATATACTATCGAGACTCATTAGATAATTTGAATTATTTCAAATGTATATGGAATATGTGTCATTAAGTAATAGTCTTTTCACTTAGTTTCTTAGTGATGAAGTAACCTAAGATTTGGTGATGGAGAATTAGAAAATACTGAAACTGTTTACATCTATTATACCATAATACAATATGAATATGGTGAATAAATATACTATGGAGAATCATTAGATAATTTGAATTATTTCAAATGTATATGGAATATGTGTCATTAAGTAATAGTCTTTTAACTTAGTTTCTTAGTGATGAAGTAACCTAAAATTTGGTGATAGAGAAGAAGAAAAATATTGAAATTGTTTACATCTATTATACCATGATACAATATGAATATGGTGGATAAATATACTATCGAGACTCATTAGATAATTTGAATTATTTCAAATGTATATGGAATATGAGTCATTAAGTAATAGTCTTTTAACTTGGTTTCTTAGTGATGAAGTAACCTAAAATTTGGTGATGGAGAATTAGAAAATACGGAAACTGTTTACATATATTATACCATAATACAATGTGAATATGGTGAATAAATATACTATCGAGACTCATTAGATAATTTGAAATATTTCAAATGTATATGGAATATGTGTCATTAAGTAATAGTCTTTTAACTTGGTTTCTTAGTGATGAAGTAACCTAAAATTTGGTGATAGAGAATTAGAAAATACTGAAATTGTTTACATCTATTTTACCATAATACAATATGAATATGGTGGATAAATATACTATCGAGACTCATTAGATAATTTGAATTATTTCAAATGTATATGGAATATGTGTCATTAAGTAATAGTCTTTTCACTTTAGTTTCTTAGTGATGAAGTAACCTAAGATTTGGTGATGGAGAATTAGAAAATACTGAAACTGTTTACATCTATTATACCATAATACAATATGAATATGGTGAATAAATATACTATGGAGAATCATTAGATAATTTGAGTTATTTCAAATGTATATGGAATATGTGTCATTAAGTAATAGTCTTTTAACTTAGTTTCTTAGTGATGAAGTAACCTAAAATTTGGTGATAGAGAAGAAGAAAAATATTGAAATTGTTTACATCTATTATACCATGATACAATATGAATATGGTGGATAAATATACTATCGAGACTCATTAGATAATTTGAATTATTTCAAATGTATATGGAATATGTGTCATTAAGTAATAGTCTTTTAACTTAGTTTCTTAGTGATGAAGTAACCTAAAATTTGGTGATAGAGAATTAGAAAATACTGAAACTGTTTACATCTATTTTACCATAATACAATATGAATATGGTGGATAAATATACTATCGAGACTCATTAGATAATTTGAATTATTTCAAATGTATATGGAATATGTGTCATTAAGTAATAGTCTTTTCACTTAGTTTCTTAGTGATGAAGTAACCTAAGATTTGGGGATGGAGAATTAGAAAATACTGAAACTGTTTACATCTATTATACCATAATACAATATGAATATGGTGAATAAATATACTATGGAGAATCATTAGATAATTTGAATTATTTCAAATGTATATGGAATATGTGTCATTAAGTAATAGTCTTTTAACTTAGTTTCTTAGTGATGAAGTAACCTAAAATTTGGTGATAGAGAAGAAGAAAAATATTGAAATTGTTTACATCTATTATACCATGATACAATATGAATATGGAGGATAAATATACTATCGAGACTCATTAGATAATTTGAATTATTTCAAATGTATATGGAATATGTGTCATTAAGTAATAGTCTTTTAACTTGGTTTCTTAGTGATGAAGTAACCTAAAATTTGGTGATGGAGAATTAGAAAATACGGAAACTGTTTACATCTATTATACAATAATACAATGTGAATATGGTGAATAAATATACTAACGAGACTCATTAGATAATTTGAAATATTTCAAATGTATATGGAATATGTGTCATTAAGTAATAGTCTTTTAACTTAGTTTCTTAGTGATGAAGTAACCTATGATTTGGTGATGGAGAATTAGAAAATACTGAAATTGATTACATCTATTATACCATAATTCAATATATATATGGTGGATAAATATACTATCGAGACTCATTAGATAATTTGAATTATTTAAAATGTATATGGATTATGTGTCATTAAGTAATAGTCTTTTAACTTAGTTTCTTAGTGATGAAGTAACCTAAGATTTGGGGAAGGAGAATT